>JABAKD010000006.1:396077-600615 GCA_012845835.1 Undaria pinnatifida | reverse complement strand
CCGTGCTGGCTGTGACAACTATATGTACTTCCTCATGACATGGCCAGGCATAGTTTCATTCATAAGGAACCACCGCGTGCATCTCCGACATCCGCCCGGGTACCAAGTGCTTGGGGGTGCCAAACCCCAACCGGAAGAAGCGTCCTGGGTCTGACATGTCGGGTGAACTTGTTTTTAGCACGTCAGTGGATGTTCTGTTTCTTTTCTCTCGACTATCTATCTCGTTCTCTGCTTTTTTTCATGTCACCAGTACTTTCATTTACTTTCACCAATTCTATTCACACGAGCGAGTAGTAGTACCATCATTTTCAGTCTGGGTTAAACTTGAATGATTTGTGCTGTTGTTCCTTCCTTTCGACTAGCTAAAGCTTGGTTTTATACTGCTACTGTGATTGTTTTTTTTACTTTCCCGTGCTCTTTTTTTTTTAGTCGGTCGTGCTCTTTCCTTGGTCTGCGAGGACGAACCGCAAATCTCGTGGAATTTTTTTAGTTTGCGCGAAGCTATGAGCGTATCACCCATGTCTGAACACGGCATTTCTTGCCCCCTCTTTCAAGCCATTTTCATCGGTTTTTATCAATTTATCAATATTTTTTCGCTTATTTCTCTTTTTCTAGATAATACCGCTTATGACTCACGTTCGAATACGGCATTTCTTGCCCGCCTCCTCCAACCCTTACCTTCCCTTTAAATTAATTCGTTTTCGCTTAATCCTCACGTTCTTTCCTGCCCTTCTCGCGCGTTGTCCCACTGCACTTTAAACTGGGTTTTATTTGCAGTCCGCGGCGTTCGCCTCTTCGGGGGGGATGAGTGGAACTGTCACGGCCCCCATTGTCCATTTCCCCCTGCCCCTCCTCTCCCGTCTCCTAATCCAACTGCGGTACGCGGCTGACCTGCTCTCCACTTTGACAGCCAACCTCAATGACAGCTAAAATCCTCCCCCAGATACTGTACGCGGCGGACCTGCCCGCCACTCTGACAGACAACCTCAACAACCATACTCCATCCCCCCTTCTCCCGCCCACCCCCCCCTCCCGTCCATCCCTCCAACGTCCATGCTCGTGATGCAATCGGGCGGGTGGGTAGGAGATTGCGACCAATGACCCTACAGCACATGTTGTATCCCTGTTTTCCTTTGCTCCTGCCGTCGACTCTCTACTGCTGCTGCTGCTATTGTGTTGCTTCTGCTGTTGCCACTGCTGGACCGAAGTTGCTACATCTGTCGCTGCTAATTCCTGCCCACCATATACGTGCAGATGTGCAACGCTTCCAGCACCGACACAGACGTTGTCCCCACTAGAACCATCCCCGCCACATTTTCCGGTATTTGTCTCCCCATACCGCTAAGCTCCAGACTGTAACACATTTTGTACTTTTGTCTGTTCTTCACGAAAATTGCGATATATTTGTAGTCCGAGGCGTTTCCTTCCACCTGGGCGGTGAGTGAAACTGTCACGGCCGCCATCGTTCATTTCCGCGTGCCCCCCCTGTCCACACGGCTGGCCTGACCTCCAGGTAACCTCAACAGCTAAAAATCCCCCCCCTCCGCTATAGCCCGCGGCTGATCTGCCCCCCACGCTGACAGACAACCTCAACAGCCAACCTCCCTTCAGAAGACACGTTCTCCGTCTTCTTCTCTCGCTCCCCGGTGCCCTGCAACACGCCCCACCTTTTCCCTTGCCCTGACTGTGTACTCGGCTTTCCTGTTCTCACTACCAACACCCTGATAACCCACAATGCATCCTCCAAAATTTGACACCTCGAACCCCCTAAGCGACCGCAACGTCCATACCTACACTCTCTCTGGGTCACCGAGTTGGGGCTCTACTTTCCGGCAGCCCTGTTGACTCCAGGAGTGTCGCGGAACCAGCTCCGCCTCTGTTCCCTTTCTCTGTGATCTTCATTTCTCCCCCGCACCTGCTCCAGCCCTTTCATTCCGCAGTACGCCTGCCTAACCCACGTCTCCGATCCTTCCCCTCCACCTCCTGGGCCTGCCACTCATCCCTGCTCCCCCCCCCCATGCAGTAAAGTACAAATCGCGCACGTTGTTGGCACCACCTCCAGTCGATCCCCAATTGGTGGGCAACCGGTTTTTGTCCCGGCGCTCCCTTTCACTATCACGCGCCACGCTTGTCTCCAGTACACCACCATCACCGTCTCTCGGCAGAGCCCCCCTACGGTCTCGAACGAATAGTCTCAAACCACCGCCGAGTGAGGGTCCATCTCAAGAATGTGACACGGCGCCGCCAACCTCCCCCTCACCGCCGGACGTTCCTCCGAGCTCATCTACGCCATGCCGCGTTTCCTTTGAATTCCTTCGTCAGCGCCAGCAACCTCCTACCTTCTACCTTCCCATCCCTTCTCCACACGCCCCCCGCTCCCATTCTATCTTGCCCACACAGATGCCGCTTGTTCAGCTTTAGACGCCGCCGCACGCCTCCCGTCTCCCCCCTACGTACCCGCTGCGCACTTCTCGCCTGGTTCCGTTCGCGACCCCGCCGGCCCCTTTCCTCCCTAACTACGGCACGGCCCCGCCGCGTGCTTGCATCCTCCTTGCGCGCCCGATCCGCCCACTACGCCGCCGATCATCGTCATGCGTTCCAAATGTGTCAATGGGTCGATACTGTACTGTTCCACGAACTGTTTCGTCACCTACCTCGCCTTGATCTGGGTGAAACATCTCTCCACCCAGCTTGCCCGGCGACTTTGCTTAATTTTCTCCTTCCCGTCGTGAGACCTCCGCACAAACGCCCACCACCACGCGTAACAGCTGATTCCTCTCTTCTTCCGTATCGAGCCCTGTCTTTCCCAATGGCCCCATCGCCCCCTTCTGCTGAAGTATCTCCCCCTATCCTTCCTACCCCGTCTGCTGTCCTCCCCTGTGCGCCGGCCAGTTGCTGCGCCCTTGCCCCAAACTGTTCGTGTACGGCGCCTGTCGCGCACCACCCCGCCCGTTCTGTACAGCGCCCTGCTGCGCCTTTTCCCCGCCGTTTTGTGTTTATTCCCCTCACCGCGCACACCCCCCCCCCATCATGTGCGCGCGGCCGCCGCACCATTCCGTGCCCCGACCTCATTGCGCATTCGTTTCGTGCGGGATTCGGCTGCGCGTCACCCCCCTCATTTTCTACTCGCCCTTGCCCCCCTCTATTCCATGCGCTGCCCCGTTGCCGCGCCCTCGCCGAGCAGATCGGGTAGTGCGGATCAGTAGTTATGTCACTGTCTAGTGTCTTGGATCCTGTATCTTTTGCTCGGATACCTATACGTATCCAAACGATGTAACAGGTAACCTTGAGAGCGGACCCCCCGTTTGGTGCCGGGAATATCGAACATCACGAACTCGTTACAGTAAACATATTGCAGTGTGCATTGTTGGTGCCGCTATGCTTGTCTGGCAAGGTACCACGCGCTAAAAGTAGTGAGAGGCGACAGCAGGTGTTGCCTTGTCAAGTGGGGTGATCAGTATCGTACAAGTAAGTTGCATTAAGTTCGCACGAGTAGAGTATGTACGTAGCACAGGTCGTTTTCATGCATATTCCAGTACGCGTGATGGCCAATCGTACAGAGGAGGTAGCTTAGCAGAAGCCAGATCGGCCTCGATATTCACGATGGACAGCACTGTAAGAGTCTACCGGGGCTAAGATGTCTCGATAGAGCTATTGATAGAAAAAATCACCAAGTACAGTTGAAAGAACAGTGGCGGTGTCAGATACAATACGAGTCAGCCACTGAGACGGCGGTTTGTGTGTGCCGGAGCTACGACCACGACAGACCGCCTTATCGGAAGAAACCGCCATAGTCCTCTTATTCATCTTAAATCATTCCACGTTATGCGTGCGATTCTCCAGTCGCGTCAAGCGGTTTGGACCTCTTTCGGTCGGGGCACCGCCTTGTCGGGGAAACCCCTAGGGTAAAAGAGATCACCTATTACTGCTAGTAATAGCGGACGCTTAAAGCAGAACTTTCAACTTCTCAATTTCCTACACACAACGGCATTATATTTCGATATGTTCAGTAATACATTTCAACAAAAGCGTTTCCTTTGTTGTGCATCTTTTGAGTCAGATTGTTCGCCACATCTTCCGTCGATCGATGGCACCGGTGCTCTCGGTGTTTTCACGGTGGCCACGAGGTGGCTTGCGGATCCTATTGACCTCGTACCTCCGTCGATCGACCCTCGTTGATGTGTCGACAGAACGTCTTCTTGACCTTTATAATACAAATTCGAAGAATACTTGCCAAAACAATGATTGCACACAAACTTTAAGTGGTTCGTGTTAAAAAAACGAGAGTGGAGTTCTTCACACACGGCAAGCCCGATCTTCGCCCATGCACATGGGCCTGCGGAGTGCGATAATCTCGTACTATATCGCTTGCTCATCGCTAAACACCCAAACGGCTTCCAATGGCGTGAACAAAACACCATTGGGTATCTCATATTCTGGCATAATCGTCCGCCTGTAAACACACTCCCGACTGTACAAGAGGGATGCAATCATGCCCTTGGCTGTGCCGGCAAGACAAAATTACTCGAGTGAGCTCTTATTAATCGTAGGAGGTGCTTGAAGTATTCCGCTTCCCTGGCCGCTTTTAGGCCGCTATCAACAGCGTGAGCGACTCTGTACCTCTCTCGAATGCGCGATTACGTTTTTATGAAAAAAACAAAATCTAGGCAAGACCCCCCTATTAATGCGCCACCTTTCGTAGCCTCGTCTCGGGTAAGCCTCACACACGCTGACCAAGCCTCTCGCTTCCCCCGGGCGTGAGCTAGACTAATCACAAAGTATTCAGCTTCCCTCGCCGTTCTTAGGCCGCTATCAACAGCGTGAACGACTCTGTACCTCCCTTGAATGCGCGATTATTTTTTTTATGAAACAAAAAACAAAAACAAAAAATCTAAACAAGAGGCCCCTGTTAATGCGCCACCTCCCGTAGCCTTGTCTCGGGTAAGCCTCACACGCGCTGCTCAAGCCTCTCGCTTCCCCCGGGCGTGAGCTAGACTAATCACGGCAGTAATATCGCCCGCCAACACACTTGACCTGTGCAGAGAGAACAAAGGAGACCAGGAGGTCTGGTGTAGATACTTCCTACTTCTTGCCACCGAAACCTCTGGAAGATGCCCAGTTTAAGCGACAACTCCGAACCCCCCCCCGCCTGAAACGCAGATGTTACTGTCTACATAATATACCATAAGCACGCTAAGTTACCCCTCTGCTGTACTTTACAAAGAAGCCATTTCATCCCCTTGTCCTCCTCTTCTTTTCGCCTTCACAAGCCAAGCGACGCAGGGCGATTTCGTGAGACGCCCCCGCCCCTCCATACATTCAATCTCCCATCCGATATGCAGCAAGAAAGCACACACTCAAGTTGTGGAAGTCCGCATCACAATAGTTCGTCGTAGGATGCAGATCACCCTTCATGCGACTCGTCGAACGCGTCACGGAAGCGCTTCTCGCGTTTGGTGCAAGCAATGTCTGCCCTGGTCGTTGAACATCCGACGTCCTCCGTATATCGGCATTGTGGGGGTGCAACGGTCGATGGTCTTGACACTACGGCTGTGCATAAAATGGATACACCCCACGCCACCCCGCTCAACAAATTAAAACTCCATTACGAGGTATTACTCTGCTCTCACAAACAAACCCAGGTAATCCACTGCTTCCTGCACTCGGAAGCTAAAAAACAATGTACCGCCGTCGCCCCCCTCCTGCCCAGTAACTGTTGTCAAGCCATTTCTATTCTATCGTTCTATCGCGAACACAACAGCTACCAAGTATGCATACATATACATACTCGCTACTATGTATTTACCAGTTTTTTTCTACGAGCGAAGGAGTGTTTCTAATTTTGAAGAAGTTTAAATAGTCGGCACCACTCCTTTCGAGTCGCCCAGAGCGTTTGCCGGCAGCCACCGCGTGCAGATCCGTTGGTGGCAGCCAAGTTCGAAACTCTTGCCGCTACGGTAAAAAGGTGCATGCATGTTGTTTTCTTATGAGCTTCCTCATCTGATGAGGTCTGTAAACTAGTAATATTAACACACTATTAATACACTACTCATGGAAAAACAATATCAAAGACCAATGAAATGACAGGACCGTGTATGTAACGAACAAGGTCGATAAGGAAGGGCAGCTTCATGTTTTTCTGAAAACAAGTCGAAATGACCCCAACATCGCTATGCTAGCATTGAATCTCTCGCTCTCCATATCTACCTATTGCAGGTCGTCGTAACTGTCCAACGCGTTGCGCGTTCCTTCTGTAGTATGCTAGTGTACTATTGTACTAGTATACTATCGATCCACCCAAGGTGACGTTAGCCTTTCACCTACCAGGTACAGATTAGGTGCGTGCCTGTACCGTAGCATGAAATGGAATGGAATGCCATGGGGATTGTTGCTCGGGTAGCACTGGTGGCACTTTCGACCAAGGCTACGCGGTATTGTAGTATCATACCCAAATGTTTTTCAGTAAGAGCTACCATACTATCATCCTTGCACGAGACTCCGTACTTCACTGACAAAGAAGACTTGGCGCGATATGCTCGGCGCAGCGTGGCTAACGATTGCATTGCGGGTGAACATCGCGAACCTGTAATGGCACCAAATCTCAAGACCGTAAAACGACAGGGGGTATGTCACTCGCGCGAGTGACTCCGGGAAAACCCGATTTAAGAGCGCCTCCGTGACAAGCCGAAACAACTCTCCGAGCCACGCATTGCCCTCGTCTGCGGTGACAAATATACTTTCGTTAGTGTAGGCCGGACCTACCTACCGATTTGACCCCTTTTTACCCATTTCCAACTGCTAAAACCCTAAATCCTAGTTATAGTATGAATCCAAGCATTTTGTCTCCATGTCGGAACTGCGGCACGCTAAAAGGGTATTAGTCCACCGAAAGTCCTCTAACCTGGGCGCTCTTGAATCGGGGTACCCAAGTGCTGCAATACATCACAAGCGTGACTTCTCAGTCAGAAACGTTTTGGCTGAAAAGGTGCCACCCGTAAGCTGGCATATTAAGGTGGCTTACTGCTGATCATGATGGGGCCGACACAAACCTACCGTAGAGGGTGAAGCTTTTGTTTCCTGAGACGTCTTCCTCGCTTCAGGAGCTCCGCACCTCGCCAACCCGCATAAAAAGGGTTAGACTATGACCTATTTGAAAGAGTGCAAACCCAGTGACAAAATATGTGGCCTGCTAGGTAAACAAAACGCTCCCATCAGCAAAAACAAGACAGATATTCCCGAGGAATGGGTTAAGATGAGCTAAGGAACCCCGTCATTCCGAAAATGCAGTTTTGTACTTGTACTTCGCCGAAACATGGTACCTCTGTGATCGTGACGCTTATGGTTTCGTCCTAAGTAAAAGCCATCAATCCATCGCATGCGGCAGAAAGTAAGCGTATCTCTTCTCAGAGAGGGCGCAGCATGAGCTCGCCAAGATCTCTCTTGTAAACGGCAGCATCCTCATCTCCGTCGCGGAGCTTATTGATTGTGTCGGCGATGGATAGCGCCATGTCACCCCCACCGCATAATTCAGCCCCAGCAGGAACGGCCTCCTGAAAACAAAAATGACAAAACAGGAAGCATCGAGATATGCCAAAGCGAAGCATGCGCCGCAGTGCGGGAAGGGGGGGTTGAGAGGTAAACTCGTGTAGGCATAATAGCCCAGCCGTATGATCGTAGACCTTTCTTCGCATCCCAACGATTCCCGGAACGAAGGACATCGGACTGTCACCGACAAGGGAGACATAGTGTACACTAAGCACGAAGCGCCGTTAGGTGAGGCGTTCTCGGCGAGTGTCATGAACGGGGGGATAGGGGGTGCTATGTGATCCGGGAGGGACCCATGGTACCAATATTATAGTACGGTAAAGACGTATCGTTTCTTTTCTGAGGATCACAACCTCACTTCATAAACTACTCTATAGTCTATAGTCTATAGTCTATAAAACTGAACCCGAAAAAAAGTTTTTTGACTAAGCTGAGAGGGCCACCCGGTGTCGTGAGCTATGACCTTGGTGTCGGTTTAAGGTGTGCCCTGGCAAGGGAACTTCAAAACAAGAAAGATACTCGTATTCCGACGATCTTGGGTGAGATAGTGTCATCCACAAGAAACACTTTAGCCCAAACAAAGTGCTGTACCTCCTATCATCGTCTCATTCCCTTGAAAGAGCTGGGGAAAACGTGCTATAATATACATATACGATAAAACGTCGAAGTGGTGGGATTGAAAAATGTGCATTATTAGAAGAAGGGCCGGCTGATGCATGATGCAGAGAAAAAGTCGTGGGGAAAAAATCTGTGTACGGGTTTTAGGCACCTACCGATCGATCATCAGATAGAAAACGCCACATGCTACTGTTATGGTACGGCTTTGAAATGAACGTAAGCACTCCAAATCAGCTGGGTAATTGGCCGTGCTTGTATTGATAGAATAGCGTTTAGTATTCGGGGATAATAGTCGGGAGAAAAAGAGGCACGCGTCTCTTAGCTCAGTTCGCCATCACGATCCTGAGGAATAATACAAAGCTGGTTCTCTTCCGCTTCTGAGCTACGATAGTGAGTAACACCGAAGGCATGCTTACGTGGTCGATCTGCGGGGAGGTATACTCTGTGCGCCACCCCAATATTATACTAACACATGGCGTCGACGGTTTGGTCAAAAAGGAAAAAAAACGGTCATCCCACATCGTCACACTACCCGATTCTGAGCTACGACAGTGAGTAACACCGAGGTTTTCTTACTTGGTCGATCTGCAGGGATACTCTGTGTGTCACCCCGATATCTCAACACAAGGCGTCGATGGTAGGACTACAAAAGGAAAAAATCGTTCACCCCCCAATATATAAAAACTAACCCCGCCGCACAGATGGATCTGATCTGATCTATCTGCTCTCCGCCTGCATGCAGGAGCTACCTCCTAAAACACCACACCACCAATACAACTACGAATGAGACAAGGGCAGCAAGGGCGAGCAATAAGTCGCTGCACGACGCTGTATTAGGTGGTAAAAAGCTGAAAACTAAGCACCATACGCACCATAGGGCTTTTTGTATGCCCCCCCCCTCATGGATTGTGGTTGTGATATCATGATATCACGTCATCGGTCGACTAACCAGTAGACAAAACGCCATATCGCGCCCACCACAATACTCAGCTCCAGCGGGAACAAAATCCAAGCTACATACGTGTAGGTGGCGGCACGGAAATGGCTGGTTCATGATGCAACACCTCGTGACATTATTTTGTTCTATTCGTATCACACTAGATATATTAAAGAAAAATCAAGCCCGACAATGGATGAACAAAGTGCTACGGTGCACGACGCATGCTACGATCGGGGCTGGCAATTCTAGATCAAATATATGAAGCGGGATTTCCATATCCTTTAGGCTAAATAAAGCGTGCTTCAATAGAGGTGCATATACCACATTTGTTTTTTCTAATACTACTCCTCAATTTGGGAGCTTAAGACACGATCCTCCCAAAACCTGGTTTGGAGAAAAATAAAAATGCTGCTACCGGATGAAAAAAACCATGGCCTAGGTAAACGACGACCACCAGGCAAGAAAAATTACCTAAACATTCCCGACGATTGTTGGGGGGGTAAGAACCTCCGTCATTACAAAACCATTCGTAGCACCCGTCATTTCTGTGATCTGCCGAGGCATCCCACCGTAGTAGTAGTAGTAGTAGTAGTAGTAGTAGTAGTGGTAGTAGTAGTGGTAGTAGTGGTAGTAGTGGTAGTAGTAGTAGTAGTAGTAGTAGTAGTAGTAGTAGTAGTAGTAGTAGTAGTAGTAGTAGTAGTAGTAGTAGTAGTAGTAGTAGTAGTAGTAGTAGTAGTAGTAGTAGTAGTAGTAGTAGTAGTAGCAGTGGTAGTAGTAGTAGTAGTATCGTAGTTGTAGTAGTAGTAGTAGTAGTAGTAGTAGTAGTAGTAGTAGTAGTAGTAGTAGTAGTAGTAGTAGTAGTAGTAGTAGCAGTAGTAGTAGTAGTATTAGTAGTAGTAGTATTAGTAGTAGTAGTAGTAGTAGTAGTAGTAGTAGTAGTAGTAGCAGTAGTAGTAGTAGTAGTAGTAGTAGTAGTAGTAGTAGTAGTAGTAGTAGTAGTAGTAGTAGTAGTAGTAGTAGTAGTAGTAGTAGTAGTAGTAGCAGTAGTAGTAATAGTAGTAGTAGTAGTAGTAGTAGTAGTAGTAGTAGTAGTAGTAGTAGTAGTAGTAGTAGTAGTAGTAGTAGTAGTAGTAGCAGTAGTAGTGGTGGTCGTAGTAGTAGTAGTAGCAGTGGTAGTAGTAGTAGTAGTAGAAGTAGAATAGTAGTAGTAGTAGTAGTAGTGGTGGTGGTGTTAGTGTTAGACGGTTACAACGAACGGTAGGGGTTGCAGTTTTGGGTTCAACAAATGTTTTTAGTGACCTTCTGACCTACCGGTTAGGTTAGTCTACCAACTTTGACGCGTGCCACGATACAGGTGTTGCACAACCATTTTTTTTGTGAGGTTCCTCACTTTATTAGCTAAAGACCTTTTTAAGTCCTTTCTCAAGACCTTTGTTTAAACCTATTCTGACACCTTTCTCAAGACCATTCTCAAGCGCCAAAAAATGATTTTGGAGAAAAATATATTGCTACGAGTACAAGGGTAAGAAGCCTCAGCATCCAATTAAAAGGGTTTCGCCAGAAAGAGGTACATCTATCGTACCACGTGTCAGACACCGATTCTGACGAACCCATAAAATAAATGGGCATATTCCCCGATGAACGAAGCCATGGCTGGTAGGCATAAAACGAATACCATTGCCCACCAAGAGAAACAGACTACTAAAAAACGAAAAATATGCTAAACAATAGAACGCCATGCCATTCCGACGACTTCGGTTAACGTCTCAACACACAACTCGAAAATATTTTTTTCTACACTTTTATTACTCGAACTTAGTGATACAGTAAAAAGAGATCTTGCCCCGGGGCCTCTAAAAAAGGGGACTGGGACCTACAACTCAGAAAATACGTCGACAAAAAACAAGAGTTGTTCATGTATTATAGTACCTCTATCGTAACATGCGTCTTTCATTTTCCACAAAAAGGTAGAGCTTGGCAAGGGAGATTTCAAGCAGGATCGGTGTAAACACAAGGTACTAGCCCTATCTATGCCCTATCGTCCCCGTCGCGCGTGAAACTGACCTTGAAGTGCATGCCACCCCACACGCGGCTGTCGCCGCACACTTGGGAAATCTCGGACCAAGAAGTAAACGTGAACGGGCCCAGCTCTAACGGAGGGCTGATCTCATCGCTGCCGAGGAACAACTCCACTTGCTCCGCAAACACCTGTATAACACGCCATATAAAATTCATATAAATCATGCCAAACAAATAAAACATACCGTGAGTTACATGTTAGGTCATACGCGGGCGCACAAAAGAAAAAAAAATCGACACCTACCTACGTACCAATTTTTTTTTTCGCCCTTCCAGAGGCGGGAGGGGGGTACGAAGACCCCTTCCCCCCCCATTACGCCACAAAATTTCCTATGCAAAGAGCCCCTATTCTAAATCCTATATAATAAAGGGGCAGCGACCTTGCAGCGAAAGGTATTAGACTATATAGCAGACACGCAGCCCCCTGGTCGCGCAGCAGCAGCCTGCGTACCAGCTACGCACAGCGCAGAGCAACGAAGAAGGGAGAGGGCAGGAGAGAGTGGTCACAATGAGCACTGCCTCCACGGTGAAGGGTCCCCTGCTACAACCCTCCTTCGACAAGACAGCTTGGCTACAAAGCGTCTGCGGAAAGCCAGCCGATGGCGAGGACTTCATCTGCTGCTGCGGTGCCAACTTCGGTGACGGTTCAGGGTTGGACGAGGGCCAGGCCATTGAGCATGAGTGTTCGGCACAGCCCAGAGAGTGAGTGGAGATGCTTGAGGGCTGTAGTGCGATTTTGGAGGGTATCGTGCACCTCGTAGCAGCAGCATCGGCAAGCACTGGAAAGTCAAAACTCTGGTTTATCATAGGTAACAGAGCTCACCATCGAGCAGTGTGTGTCGTTCTGCCTCCTCCCCAATAACTGACATCAGCAGCAACAGAAGCCTAGCCTTGGCAGCAGCAGCAGCAGCAGCAGCAGAGCAGCAATAATACCAGAAACCGTAGCCGCATGATCACAATCGCCAAAATAAACGGGCACGAAAAAATGCGAACCAACTAGGTTACTCCGCGTCCCTGTTGGTGCCTGCACGCCTTTCGCATGCGAGCAGAGCACTTTCGCCTATCGGAAAAATTGCCGCGAAGACCAGCAGCGGCAACTGGGTGTGCAAGAAGTGCAAGCGCGATTTCGGACGCAATATAGAGCAACTGAGCCGGACCCACGTGGAGACTCACGAACAGTCGCTCCAACACAAGTGAGGACTTGTGAGGACAGCAGTCGTTGCATTCGCTAGCACAAGCAGTTTCGATAAAAAGTTGAAAACGTCAGTTGTGAGTACGACCGATTGAATGGTTGAAACTCAACTTTGCAAGCTGCGTGGTACATTAAATCTATGTTTTATTTATGATATGGTGTTTGTGAAATATATCTGGTTGTTAATACACTGCTTCACGATTTTTACGGGAGGTCGTCCGCGCGTGTTCATTCAGCACTTTGGGAACTGCCACGCTGGACATATTTTAGTGGCGCAGTGTATGAGGCTGCAGGCCTTGTCGATGTGTGTATGTGAAAAGCAGGAGCAAATTCGTATTTTCGTTCGACGGCCAGCCGTAGCTACGGTAGGGGGGGTGCCCCCATTTTCACTGGTGTGTTTGAGCCACTCGCACGAGTGACTCTGGACCTCACGGATGAAAACAGTTTAGGCACTTGTTTTGGCGCAGCTTAGATCACCTTTTCATTGCGGATTGATTTCATCAATGTAAAACATGAAGAAAACGTAAGATTGCATAGAAACAAAGGGGTTACTCGCGCGAGTGACCCCTAACCACTGAAATAAAAGGCCCAAAAGGGGAGCCCCCTACCGTAGCCCGGGTCGCTGATCAATTGCTATTGCTCATGTCGCACGTTGCATGTCGACCAACGTGTGTCGACAGGGGTGCTGGTGCCGCGGCGGCGGTGGGGAGCGGGCGCACATTGCTGGATTTTTTCAAGCCGAAGAGCGCCACGGACGGCGCGAAGGAGTCGCCGGTGTTGATGGACAGTAGTAGTAGCGGCGGGGGCGCAAGCGGTGACGCCGACGTGGTTGTGACGGGAGTTGTGAACAGGGGTGAGGGTGGTGCAGTGACGCCGACGTGGTTGTGACGGGAGTTGTGAGCAAGGGTGAGGGTGGTGCGGGCGCGGGCAGTTTTGCTGACGTGGTTGCGACGGGAGTTGTGAACGCACTTCCGGTATTTCTCTTCCCCCTGGCCTTTCGGGCAAGTTTCGACTGATGATATGATGTCTCCAAGCAGAACTAAACTATTTTGTTGTCTAATTTGTTTTTTTCGCGCTTGTTCCGCGCACTGCTGTATCGACGGTGGTCGCAGAAACAAGTTGGAAGAAGCAAGCCGGCGCGTTCGTCAGTCCTGAGACGATGTGGGGGCAAGTTGGAGGGGGTTTTGTGCCCAAGCGCGGCGCTTGCCCACCATTGGTTATTTCTGCCTACATTGACCACCTTGCATTGACGCAGGGATTTACATACCTAAACAACCTAAAGTACAGTTTGACATCCCTTGCTCTTGCAATGTTGGCTTGCTTGCCAAGCCTATTTGTTAACGCAAGAGTGTGCAGTGTAAACCATCCATAGCGGCACAGTCAGAGACGAACCACCAAGCAAGCAAACAAACCCAAACAAAATGTTGAGAAAAAATATGAATAATTTTTTTTTCGGGCCTCGGTAGCGGGGGGGGGGCGGGGGGGGGGGGGGTAGGTGTGCGGGATAACTTTGCTTGTGCGCCGTCGGGTCATACAGATATACGAATCATACCAACATACAAAACATACCGTGAGTTGCATGAAACGTCATGTACAGATGGTACCAGTCGCACGGCGGGCGGTGGAAATCGTGTAAACAAAGGGGAGACAGAAGGCTTTGCTAATGAGATGCTCTATGTGGTTTGTGATTACGAAAGAACCCTAACCGTGCATGACAAGCCATACACATAACACATGACAAATTATCGTGCTAGTGCGTTATTTTGGCAATCTTCAGATATTCCACCTTTCGGCTTCGCGACAAACATTGCAAGAACTTTGTTACGCTGCACCAGGAAAATGCAAACTGAGCCAGTTTCTGGGCAAGAGGTACAAAGCCACTCTCGCAATACAATGCTGCTATGTACATTAGACTACATATTTCTATGTGAAATACCCATTTTATATGTTTTAGCATGCATGCTGTTCTGGGGCGGCTGAGTGATTCTTCTAGCGCTTTCGGCTGCGGGGCAAGCTAGGTGGGCGTCGGTACATGACGCATTTCTGGATCCCAGCCGAGCTCCACGGCCGTGCTTCGAGCATCCAACGTCGATATACTGGCCCTTTTCGTCTAGCCGTTGTGTTCCGCCTCGCTGAGATGAGCAGGTGCGTGCATGGAAAACTCCACAACAATTTGATTTTTCTATATAAAAAATAGATTTGCTCCGTTCTAAAATATGTTTAGCCCGCTCGGCTTTCACGTCCTCAATACAACATCAGAACCAATCCATTTTTCCCACACTCTCTTTTAATAGTACGAGCACCACTCCTTTGTCACAGCCACGCACGGTGCTTCTGTGTGTATGTGTGTTCGCTTCTGCATGTACGTACTGTCATAGGTCATTGACATACGAAACGAACAAGAAATGTGACTTTTCGTTTTCACGAGCTGCCGCTTAAAGTTGCAGCCACAACATCAGCCCAGCGGTACGTACACAGCAGCACAGAAGCTGCGGCAATACAATGGACCCAGGCTACGGTAGGGGTCCCTTTTTGGGCCTTGAATTTCAGTGGCTAGGGGTCACTCGCGCGAGTAACCCCTTTATTATTTTGCGATCTTACGTTTTCCTCATGTTTTATATTGACGAAATCGATCCGCAATGCAAAGGTAATCTAAGCTGCTCCGAAACAACTGTCTAAACCATTTTCATCCGTGAGGTACAGAGTCACTCGTGCGAGTGGCTCAAACACACGAGTGAAAACGGGGGTACCCCCCCCTACCGTAGCCTTGGTCAACGGCAGCCGTGCTCCAAGCTCTCGTCTTCGTACCAGTCACGGAATACGTGTGTGTGGTCGGTGCAAAGCAGCATCAGGCAGGAGATCTAACCACGACGATAACATGTTCACCTCCATCACACCAACAATGAAGCACACATCGTTTGACCTCATACCAGGTAAACCAAGCATACAGAAGAAGCAAAAAAAAGCAGTACGAGGCCATGCAAATAATAGAAACGCCTGTTTTCCCCCTTTTGGACTATTAATCATAAATAGACCATAATAAATAGCTACGCCCTCGGGATGTGAATTTTCCAACTCAACCCCGTCACGAAGGGGAAACTTGTAAGAAGGTTATTTAAAATACAGTATAATGTAGACTATAGACTAGACTAGACTAATATATTACCTAGAAGTACGTAAGTTTTTGTAACAGTTTAAAATACTACGTGTACAGTATTGAACCATAGTGCACCATAGCGTTGTATGTACGCGACAGCTATTATATCTATATCAAACCTTTCAAAACTTCCAAAGCCTTCAATGCTTCTGCACAAACGATCAACGCTACGGTGGGGGCGGGTAACTTTTCGGGCTTGTTTATGGGGGGGATCGGGGTCACTCGCGCGAGTGACGCCAGTGGTGCGAAGATATCCCGCTGTTTTAGTTATGCGACATGAATTCCCAATGAAAAGGTAGTCTGCGTTGCACCGAACAAATCGTCCAACACCTTCTTCTCAGAAGTCTTCTCAAAAGCGGGGTACGGGGTCACTTGTGCGACTGGTGGAAAATCGACAGTGAAAACTAGGTACCCCTCCCTACCACGGGCTTGTTGACAAGTAAGTGCTGCCGTCATACCTCACAAATGCAGGATGAAGCCGAGGGGAACTCGGAGTGAGGCATTATTCGAATAACCGGCTCCCACTCCGAGGCCTTGATCGTTTGAACACCCTCACCCGGGCCAGCGTAGGTCTCCACCAGCGTATCGCCGAGCTTGTACCTAGAATGACAGAGCAACAAAGAAGCAAATAACATGGGAAACGGGCCAAGGCCAACAGCAATTCTAAGGTTACTTTCGTCCTGGTGGAGTACCGGGTATCCGGTTATCGTCGAGCCTGGTGTAGGTCAGTTTCGTGACTTCGAGAGTGCATACTCGTATAAATTCGTGGGGGCTTTTTCTTGTGCACAAATTGACTTGCGGGAAGCGCGAAAGCGTGAGTAAGCAACACCCAATAAAAACCGACGAGTGGTGAGATTCCAGACCCAGTGCGCGATAAAAATTGAAGTCAAGAACCGGGGGGGGGGGAGGGACGATACCTGTGACCGCGGCTCGTCCAGAAGCTGGAAAGTAGAAGTATGAAAGAAAATAATATAAAAGTGTACCATCCTAAAATGTGCGTCATGAACTGAGAACATCGGGCCGTGGCTAGGGTGGTAGCGGGTGAACTATATAACCTTTAGTACGAAGCTATATCGCAGCGGCTTGCGGACACTCGCGCGAGTGAACCCCCTTTTTCCTTCTTGCGGTATTAAGCTTTCTTAAGATTTAAATTCTACGAAATGAATCTACAATCCAATGGTAAGCTACGCTGCACCGAAACGATCGCCCTAAACGTCCTTTTGATCGTGAGGTAAAGAATCATTGGTGCGAATGGCTCGAACACGGCACCCAAAAAAGGGGGTGCCCCCCGCTACCTTAGCCTTAATCATGTCATCATCAATCATCACCAATCATCACCACTCATTATCGCTCATCACCGCTCATCACCACTCATTACCACTCGTCACCACACTCATCATCACTCATCATCAATCATAACGACTGATCACCACTCATCACCACTCATCATTGCTCATCATCAATCATCACCACACTTCATGACTCATCATGAATCATCATCAATCATCACACACTCATCACTACTCATCGTCGCTCATCACCACTCACCACCAATCATCACCACTCACCACCAATCATCACCACTCATCATGACTCATCAGCAATCATCATCACTCATCATCACTCATCACAGCCACTAATCACGACTCATCATCACTCGTCATCACTTACCACCACTCACTCATCATCACTCATCATCAATCATTACTCATCACCACTCATCACTACTCATCACGAGTCGTTCTACGGTACCCCCCCCAAATATTCCTTTAACGAAATCGCCAGTTGGTTTTGAAACCAGTTCCCAGTCGTATCTCCTCAAATACGGTGTCCCTTGCCATCCACCCCGACGTAATCTTTCGATAGGCCTTTCCACACAAGAAAATGCAAGGAGGCATTTTTTGTAAATGACATCGTTCCTTGTGTCGAGCAGGCAGGAAACGTCCGTTAGAGAAAAAGGATCGCTGTTTTTTGGGGGGGAGGGTATCATTATCGTGGAATCAATCTCAGGCATAAACGTGCCCCACAAGAAGAAGAGGCCTGCGGCATGGATATTCATGTTCGGGTAGGGGTGCATCAATTTGTTTGAGGCTCCTCCCACTATGCCGTCGATCTCGGCTATACATGGTGTAAGTACGTGGTGCAAACTGCAGCAGGCCATCGTCGGCACCACTGCTGTAGCGTATCTCGTGCCACTAGTATTGTTAATGGCTTTTTACTAGGACTTGAAGCGGTGGCAGTAATGCGCTGGATGCCGGTTCTTATGTGTCAGCTGTCTCGCTTCGGCTAGATCGCCACATAGACGTCTTCGAACGAAAGGCGGTGATCATACGTTATACCGACACGGTCTCCTGGAAGACGGCCACCATCAGGCGAAACCACCACCGGCGATGTAGCGTGCCCCGTCTCGTTATTGGAAAATAAAGCGGTAGCTGAAATACGGTCGATGCTGCCACTGATGTTTCAGTCGCTTCTTTTCGATAGACGTTGATCGTCAGACCAAACCACCACTGCTACTGCTACTACTACTACTGCTACTACTACTACTACTACTACTACTACTACTACTACTACTACTACTACTACTACTACTACTACTACTACTACTACTACTACTACTACTACTACTACTACTACTACTACTACTACTACTACTACTACTACTACTACTACTACTACTACTACTACTACTACTACTACTACTACTACTACTACTACTACTACTACTACTACTACTACTACTACTACTACTACTACTACTACTACTACTACTACTACTACTACCACTACTACTATTACTACTACTACTGCTACTACTACTACTACTACTACCACTACTACTACTACTACTACTACTACTACTACTACTGCTACTACTGCTGCTGCTACTACTACTACTACTGCTACTACTACTACTACTACTACTACTATAAATACTACTACTATTACTACTACTACTACTACTACTACTACTACTACTGCTACTGCTACTACTACTGCTACTACTACTACTACTACTACTACTACTACCACCACTACTACTACCACTACTACTACTACTACTGCTACTACTACTACTACAGCTACAACAACTGCTACTAATGCTACTACTACCACCTCCACTATTACCACCGCGACACATGCTACGGAAGATATGTGCTATTCCCGTTAGCTTTTAGCACGACTTGTTCCTGCCGAGCTCCTAAGCTGACGAGCTCTATACCCTATACCCTACACCCTGTACACTATACCCTATATACCGTATACCCTATACCCTACCACCCTATACTCTATAATATACCCTATACCCCCAAGAAGGAACGTGGAGTAATTTGACAGTCCAACACGAAGAACAAATCCATCGCCTAGCTAAACAAAATATATAGGGTCTACATGATTCGTATATATTACAGAACAAAAATGTCATTATTTAACTTTTTGGGGTGAAGGAGCCTCGTCATTCAGAACGCGGTTTGGTCGAAAACTGGTTGATCCCGGTATCGTAGCACGCATGAATCCCCATTGCCTACACACATTACACACACGGCGAAAATCACTGCACCCCTATTGCCAACCAGATGTTCCATTCAACGTGACCACCAGACTCTCACCACCACAAGCTATATTCGATGGACAGTCAGTGACCGCTGGTCAACACCGCTGAGTGAGGGTAGGGTGATCTGGGTGATCAATTAATAGCGCACATACTTCCTCGTTTGGCTCTGTATTACATAGACCCTGCGCAAAATGACATAGAGACACATGTAGGACAGGTAGGATCAGAATGATCTAACTTGGTTACGTGTTCGATATGCGATTGTTCAACTCACTTGACCACGGTGGGAGGACGGGGCAGATCGTGACGGACCTGCCATATGATAATAGGAACAGGTGGAATAAACTCATTAGAAACGCGATTAAAACCACAGTAGGAGGGGTGCACTCCCCGCCGTACATTGATATCCTGCATGCTGGCATTCGTCTGATGTACGTGTCGAAAACGTAGAACGGTGGCAGGGAACAATGCCGTTGACACCACATTTTTTTCTCCGCGAAAGCAAGGCGAGCACGTTAAGATATTCCTTTTTTCAGCGATTCCAAGTCACTCGAGCGACAGGCGCGACTGATCACCCTTTGTGGCTTTCTGCTTCAAAATAATGCACCGCCATGCAAATTCTTTGTTGGTGTGCCACTGCGATATTGGTTTTACGTCTGTTTTGTTTGAAGTCGAGGCACGAATTGAAAAAAAAGGGATATCCCCGCGTACCGCAGCAGCAGCAACGCAGACGTACACAGCCCCAGCGTTAGCATCCATATGCATGCAAAGTCGCACTCATCAAAACAAGACCGACAGCGACATGACACATGCCTCGGCAGCGGTACACGATCTGCTTCCATACAAGGCTCTTGGTTTGAGGAGCTCTATATCCCACCCACAACTGATTCAAGAAAAAGAAATGCACAACCCGATGGACAAAGCCGCAAATTGATGGCCTAGACATACACACCAAAAACTAATAATCAAAAACAAGAAGGACCTTCCGGCGATCGTAAAAAGAAGGTAATTGATATACAGGTCAAGGAGAGGGGAGGGAGAGAGACGGCTGAGGGACCTCCGATCCGACTTGTCTTTAGGGGGGGAGAAGGAGCAAGAAAACGCGTAAACATAGTGGATGGGAATTAAGGAACTAAAAAATAACCATACTATGCAACTTGCATATATATATATATATATCGCGGGGGGATTCTGCATTTTTGGCCACCTTTTCTCTCCATGAAAGCACGACCCCGTTGTACACGGCAAGCTGGACGGCGACGGTCAGACTGTAAAAATCCATGCTGGTGATTGTGTCGTTGTGCCTGCCGATACATTTCGCGGAAACAGCGGGACAAAAAAAACAAAAAAGGCGGTTCGCTGTCACCCGATCTTTGCATTCGCACCACCCAAAATGTTGAACAAGGGGCATAATAAGAGGAGTTGTCACTAGGGTCAAGTGTCAATTTTGGGGTACAGCCGAGAGATCCAAACCCGCAAACCATGCATCTCAGACAGACAAGGAAAACACGTATATCAAGGGGACAGCGGATGATGGGCGTCGAAAAATAATCTCTCGCCGTCCGGGCTGTCACTAGATTCAACAATGGGAGAGATAAATAAAAACAAGAGAAGAGATAGCGAACGCTCAGCCACGTGGCTTGTGCATACAAGCCATGGTACTAGAAAGGCAAATCATAGAAGTCGTACGAACAAAGGAGATAAAAACGCAAGCAAGTGACACAGATGAAGCAGGTGTACAAAAAAAGTAAATAAATCTGAAAACAATACAGTCTCTCGACATCCGAGCTGTCACACGATGCAAGGTAGATACCGGTATTAACAGCCGGCTAGCAGGGCGAACGCGTCACGACATGCCATGCGCAAGAAAATTATAGAACTAATGCAATTCATTCAACAGTGACAATAATTTAAGCCATTCTAATTATTACTGCAAATAATGCAAAACGTACGAAATACCAGGAATGATGAACAAAACAAGGGTTTCGAGTCACGCAAATGATGCAAAGCATTAAAACTCATCTATTATTATACAACTCATGCACAAATAAAAAATTATTCAAGTCGTACAACTCACACAATAATACAAATTATGCACGGCATATCATTAATCATCCAGATTACTCAAATCGAGGCATATCATGTACACCATTCAAATCATACAAACCGTGAAAAGCGTAGAGAGTACGCCCTCGACTGGTGAACCCGGCCGTAGGGCTTAAAGCGTGGGTGCTGACGTTCGAGAGAAAAGGAATAATTTACGGTCGTTTTGTGTTGGACTCCAACAACACAAGGGCATATTGATACCCGTTCCGATACTAATGGATCACCCTTCCGTAAAGCATCAGCATCCCTCTGTATGACCCTCTGCCAGCCACTTCCAATTTATCCACACTGGACATTGAACTCACTCAACAAAATACAAGGCTTTGAGGGGCACGATGGAGCCGAACTTGTTGTCGAAGAACGAGATTGCCTGCTGCCTGTACTCGTCTTCGGCAGTGAACTTGGTTTCCTCGATGACGTCGTTAGCACCGTGGAGGTAGCTGCATGGTAGGGGATACACGAAATAAATGCAGAAGGCGGAAGAAAATAAGGATGGGGCTGTTTTTGAGTCGGCAGGAATGTCTTGGATTCCCCCCCGTTTGTTCTGTAGCACCTTTGAGGGGGCTGTAGTAAGTAAACATGGCAGAACACTTGCACGTGAAGGGCGCAAGGCAACAGGGTCTACTTTGCCAGAAATATCCGTGGATTTGTCGATAATTTTAGCACTTTTGAGAGAGATGCCTGCGTAGAAAACACACACAGAACGCCGAAATCAAACAAGGTGGGACTGTTTTGCAATCGGCAGGAATGTACGACCAGTAAATTGGATCATTCAATCCCCTTTACAGCGCTCTTGAGGTAGCGGTGATAAACACAGCCAGTGGTGCGTGCGGAAGAGTGGTAAATCCGCAGGATGCTACAATGCTAAACTAAATCGAATCTGGCATTCCGCGATCGGTCCATTAGTCCCTTCGAAAAAGTTGTGGTGAACGCACAAACAACATGTGCACACGAAGCGCGAAAGGCAACGATGTATTATACTTCACTCTACCGCATTAATGCTTTAGCACCGTTCGGTTATCTGCTTGGCAACCAGATAGATCACACGAAAAAATTGAACAAAAAAAAAGTACCGAGGTCATCACGCACACAAATATTGGCAAAATTAATAATCATTTTGGGCGTCTTCAATTTTGTTTGTACCGGAATCAGTTTCTAGGATCTTGAGGTCTATTATTAGTAATAGAAAGCGCCGCCTTAAGTGAAGAGCGCCAGAAAAAATCAGTGCATCTCCATCAAAGTTTTGTTGGCGTCAAAGTTGGGTTCAGGAGTTGCGTACGTTTTCGAATATCTCTAATAACATTTTTCGGAAGAGACGAAAGCTACGGTGGGGGGTATGTTACGAATGAATGTCGTTATGACGTGCGCGCTAGGACAGAGGATCATGAAGGATTATGAAGGATGATGAAGAATAATGAAGGATGATGAAGGATGATGAAAGGTGATGAAGGATGATGAAGGATGATGAAGGATGATGAAGGTTGATGAAGGATGATGAAGGGTGATGAAGGATGATGAAGGATGATTAAGGGTGATAAAGGATGATGAAGGGTGATGAAGGACGATGAAGGATGACGAAGGATGATGAAGGGTGATGATTGATGATGAAGGATGATGAAGGATGAAGGATGATGAAGGGTGATGAAGGGTGATGAAGGACGATGAAGGATGAAGAAGGATGATGAAGGGTGATGAAGGATGATGAAGGATGATGAAGGGTGATGAAGGATGATGAAGGGTGATGAAGGATGATGAAGGATGATAAAGGATGATAAAAATGATAAAGGATGATGAAGGATGATGAAGGGTGATGATTGATGATGAAGGATGATGAAGGGTGATGAAGGATGATGAAGGGTGATGAATGGTGATGAAGGACGATGAAGGATGACGAAGGATGATGAAGGGTGATGAAGGATGGTAAAGGATGATGAAGGGTGATAAAGGATGACGAAGGGTGATGAAGGATGATGAAGGATGATGAAGGGTGATGATTGATGATGAAGGATGATGAAGGGTGAGAATGAAGGATGATGGATGATAATAGCGGTGCACCACTTTTGTTTCCTGATGTTCCGCGATTTCTGAGAGCATGAGACCTCCCCCAAAAAACCTTTTTTGGAGTAAAATAAGTAAACTGCTACCTACCGGATGAACATTTCCATGGACTGTGTATACAACGAAGAGTATAATGTAAAACAAAACTGTTGTATTTCCAACACGATTTTGGGTTAAAGAAGCCTCCACATTTACAAAACATTGGAAGCCTCGACATTCACAAAACATCGGTTTCAGACGTAACGTGCTACCTAAATCTTAGCACGCCTCTGACATTCGGGGTCATATCTCTTGCAATAACTAGTTTGGGGAGAAAGAAGGTACTAACCGATGATCAATCCGATGGCTCAGGTAAGCAAAGAAAATTGTCCAGAAACAAATATCGAATATCGAATATCAAATATCGAATATCGAAGTTCCCTCGACTTTGGGTTAAGGAGCCCCATCGTTCACTCAGAAAGCCTGTCGGCCAAAAAGCGCAGCCTCTATCGTAGCAGGAGTCAAACGTGCTTCCCTTATCGCAGCAGGCATCAAAAACACGTCGTTGACGGCAAACCGTCCTCGTTGGTACCTGTAACTTGGTTTGTCAAGCGTGCGCAAGGCGAACGCCTCCTCGTCATCGGCAGAGTCAAAGCCGAACAGTCGGGCGGTAATGCCGATGTGGGGCGTGACGTGTTCTTGGGTAGATATGTAGCCCAGGCCGTCGGATTCCATTAGTGGTTGCCACCGATGCGCTTTCCACAGCTAACAAACATCATGCCAGGAAGGTAAGGAGCGGCGTTTTGGAGGATGGAAAACGGAACAGCATGATGAGCAGACGCGGTCCATGAGCATGTCGGCGAGGGCTACGATGGACAAAACTCACTGCTACGAACAGTCATTTACACGGAGCAGCGCAAGCAAATACAGTTCAGCAGCATGTCTGCGAGTGTGACGAAAAGTTAAACTGACCGCAACAAACATCGTTTTGGCAGGAGGTGCAGAAGCAGAGCAAGCGCGTAACACGTGCGTCTGTTTTGGGATCAGGAGCCGGGGTCCGGACCATCGGAGTGTCCGCCCATAATACATGCTACTCTTTGTACAGTAGAGGTGACAATAAGACCAGTTTCCTCCTGGCGCGCTCGATATTTGAGGAGGTCCTTATCCCATACAAATACTGTATTATAGTGCTATATAATAATTACATATTAATACTATAAATATACTACTACAGTACTAAAATTCCCCTCTGAGGCAAAAAGCTTGCTTGGATAATATTTGAATACTTGAAGTGTTCCCGCTGAACAACCCAATAGCCTTAATTTAGCTAGCTCTTGGAAACTATTGCAGTAGAAGTGTTCCCCGTTGAGCAATTCAATGGCCAAAGGTATGCAAGGAAACCTGAATCCAGCAGCAAAAGGACTGAAATCCTAACGACTTGGAGCGAACAGCAGTGGCCTCTGTATATTTCAATCGAAATCAGAACAGGTTTCAGCCCATCTCTATCTATCCCCGCACCTTTTTCATCCGAAGGACGCGCCAGCTAGCGCTGGGTTGCGAAAACAACTGAGTTAAATCGACACACGACGCGTATGAAAATTCGTGGAAGTGTGGTGAGTTTAAGCTATACCGGTATATCTATTTTTGCCACATCCGCCGGAGGATGAAAAAAAAAAAAAAAAGTTTCAGCCCATGACGCGTGCTACGACAGAGATACTCGTACTATGCCTTCATTATTTTTGCTTGTGTTCTGAATGATAGGGCCCATTAACCCCAAACGGTCGGAAGGCGTTCTCGTTTCGCGATATGCAAATCATGTTTTAACCTGGGGGCCATGGGTTTTGTAATCGCGGAAAGCATGTATGTTTAGTTTGCACACAAATATTTGTGTTGAGGGTGAGGTATGGTATGGTATGATATGGTATGGTATGGTATGGTATGGTATGGTATGGTATGGTATGGTATGGTATGGTATGGTATGGTATGGCATGGTATGGTATGGTATGGTATGGCATGGCATGGTATGGTATGGTATGGAGATCCTCAATCGAGGAGAATCAGAAAGAAGGCGGTGAACCTCTACCACCCTACCAATGACACTTTAGTCTAATAGATGACGCGGGTTTCAAGAGTCATATCACCTTCGGGGTTGTTATTTGTACCCCACTAATTCCTTAACAAATGGCGACGTCGGCAGGACCATTCCGATTGACCTCCTCAGGTGGGGAACTACTGGTTAGCCTGATACTGTCACGAGTATTGTAATTGTTTAGGAAAATTTTATTGGTACTATCGCATGGAATTGTTGGTCGGATTGAGGAGACGAATGCCTTCGAAGACATGTTTCGGATGATGATGGCCGATGGTTGATGATGGATGATGATGATGATGATGTTGATATTGGGCTCATGTCGGGATCTAAAGAACGCTTCTGCTGTGCACACCCATGCCCTGGGATGACTCGTGAAACACTGCTAAGTTATAACCCGAACTTCTCTCTTTGTCGAGGCAAGCATTAAAGTCGCCTGCTGCAGACGAACGGGGTTTGTCAATCGAGGAATTGCCCAGCATCGTTGAAGTGCTAGATGGAAGGGCCATTTTCGTTTTACGTAAAATGTTTCTCGCTACGTGCCGACCATGGTGGGCCGTAGGGGATGGGTTTGTTCATCGGGTTTGTTCACCGGGTTTGCACTGGCAATGGTTTCTCCAAATCAGATGAAGCAATGTTGGTTCATAGGGCTACTCAACTGAGGAAAAAGCAATAATTGGTGCACCGCTATCATGCCATCCTTTTACAGTTCTTTGTACAGTCCCTGGTGTTACAGTTCCCGTTACAGTTCATTTTACAGTTCCTTTCACATTTCATTTGACAGTTCCTTTGACAGTTCCTTTGACAGTTCCTTTGACAGTTCTTTTTACAGTTCATTTTACAGTTCCTCATGTAAAGTCGTTACAGACCAGTCGATCGTGCGTTGGCCAGGTTAGCGCTGTGTTATTTGACCTCATTTCCCATTACACAATATCCGTAGCTACATATCCAAGTGGCACGATATAACACGTACGTTCGGTAAGGAAAATATGCATTGCTAAGCCTGTTATCATATCCCGTGGCGGCTGCTACGTGATGCGCAGCTAAGCATTAAACCTCTTGTGGGGTGCATTTCTTCGGCTTACCTTGTACGGAGTGTTAATGGGTTGGTACGGCGAGTAAGAGTTCCCCGCTGAGTCTTTCATGGAAAAATCGCTGAACGGAACGCGGTTGTACTCCCTGCTCATGCTTCCATCCGCGTTCCAGCCATCGTTATCGTCTAGAAAGGCAAAAATCTCATCAGCGTAGGCTTTCGCGAGGCCCCACGGTGTGTCCGCACTCGTCTCGGTGTCAAACACAAGCGACAGCGGATGACCCCTCTCCTCCATATCGGCTTCAAGCTCATCAAAGCAGTACGGCATAGCTTTGATACCGGCGTAGGCCACTGTATACGTGATAGCCACCCGCAAGTGTAGATCGAACAACAAGTTAGCATCAGCATTCTCTCCAGCTGGTTGGCAGCGGCGGCGGGAGTCGGACGTCGCCTTGTCCCCGAAGATGTCGAGTGCCCTCATGTTGGAGTGGAACATGCTCGACACCGAGAAAGCCGTTGTATCAATCGCTGTGCATGTGCACACCGGGCGGGGGGGATGGGGGGGGGCAGTGCACGGCGGGGGGCGATTGACGATGGGTACGAGGTGGTCGGCTGCGAGATTGTATCCGTCAAAAACATACAAATAGACGCTCTTTGGCGTCTGCTGCATCAGAGGTAGAATTTTTTGGGGTTAAAAAAGTGTTGGACGGCTCCTTAACCCCCTTCCTTGGAGCTCCCAAACCCCTCCCCACACTAACTTCAAGTAAACTTGTACAATAAACAGGGTTCCAGTAGCGAAGGCGTTAACCCACAATCATCGCAAATTTATTGTCAATCTTGATTTGCGACTTCTTTCGTTGTGTACCTGGATAGAGAGGAACGTTCATCGGCGGTGGCGCTTTCATTTTCTCAAAAATCAGTGTTTTGGGTGGAATATATAGAGCACCGCAAGGTGGTGTGTAACATCAGAAAGAAAGGGTGTCACCACCACAGTAGCGTGTTATCCTTCGCGATGTGATTTCTGTCGTCGTCCGATGATAGTGCGACTCCCTTTCTTTGGGTGCGTCCCCCGCCGAGCTAGTGGGGTGTATATCGCTGGTCCCGACCTCGTCCGAACGAGAATCGCACTATCTTGAGATGGTTCAAAGTATGGTTCAAAGTTCCACCACAGAGCGTGCAAATATCTATCTGCATTATTATCAGGATATACCCCTTCTGGCGCGTGCCATTGCACCACGTATGGTTAACTGTGATCACTCATGGTTGACTTGTACCACGCTTAACCGTTGAACCATGGTTGATCAAAACATATGATCAGAACATACGATTAACCATCATGGTTACCGACTGACCATGGTTAATGGTGAACGGTAAGCCATGGTTAAAAGGTTGTCCATGGCCGCCCACGGTGAACTAGCCACCACGGACAAACGGAAACTGCAGTCAGACAGCCATGGTTAACCGTCTCAACGCTGGTCCAACGTTGACCATCACCCATGGTTAACGATTAACCGCTGTTAATTGTTAACCACAGCCACATGGTTGACGCTTAACCAAGGTTGAGATGGTCAACCAACATCCATAGTTGAGACGGTTAACCAGCCATGGTTCACCATCAACCATGGTTGACGTTTAACCCCTACGGTGGGGGGTGAGAAAATTTCACATGGTTGACGTTTGACCACTAGAGGTGAGATAATTGAACATGGTTGAAGGATAACCAGCATCCATGGTTAACCGTCAGCCATGGCTAGCGTATCACCAAGGAAATTAATTGTTCATACCTCCATAGCTGGCTTTTTTTTTTTTTTTTTTTATCCTCCGGCGGATGGGGAAAAATAAAGCTTTAGCTCACCACACTTCCACGTATTTTCATACGCGTCGTGTGTCGATTTAACTCAGTTGCTTTCGCAGCCCAACGCTAGCTGGCGCACCCTTCGGGTCCCATTGTAGGTATAGCGTAAGCTGTCCCTATCAGTGGTCTTCGTTACAACCCCGGCAGCGCAAGCTGCCGTTGTATACGGATGCGTGTGTATGTCGACCCGGCCTGTCCCCTGAGGGTCAGTTTCGGTGGTGATAGCCACCCGGAATGTCATCTTTCCGGGTAGTGTGGGACTTGCGCAAGCTCACCCACTAACAAAACCCCTGGCCATGGGAGATGGCCTTCCGCCGGACTTGGTCCAGTTACGGTCCAACCTACCCATTCGGGCGTTGGTCCTCGAAACTGGCGTTGTTTTTTTTTGTCTCACATGCATCAGTCTATCTCGGCTTCATCAACTATTATAATGACATGAACGACGATGCGTAAGCCCGAACAGCTACAACGTGAAGAGTAAAACTCGGAGCGTTGTACTTGGGCTTTTCAATGACCGTCACAAGCTAGCGTAAGGCCGTCCTGACTTGTTCACCATGTTACGTTCTCCCCCCAGTGCTATCGATGCACTTGGAACCCTCTATGAGCCCAATTACGGTAGTATCTAGTCAGCTCCTACGGCCTGCGAGTATGGTGCTGTTCCTTTGCTTTCCTTGATTCCTCTCCTTGTCTTGTCTTTTCTTCTATTTTCTTTTCTCGAATGACTTAAATATGTCGTGCGTGTTCGTAGTGATAGGTACACTACTTGTAAAATATACGTGGTAGTCTTTCCTGGGTAACATGCGGTTTAGTCGGTTTTTACGTTTTTACAGACGCGAGTAGTGAGACGTTACGTACCAATTGTTGATTTTGTTGTTGTTCTCACATTAGCTCGTATAATCAAAAGTCCATGGTCACAGGACAGGCCCCAGTTACTCTGGAGTAGAGGAATAGTATGGACCTGGCACGTCGTAGGCTGACTCCCGATTTCACTGGTTTGTGTTTTCTCTGGCAAAGGCATGAATTGGGTCAGCTATCATAAATGCATGTTCCACGTTTTGTTTTTGCTTGTTTGCTTTTCCCCTGTGCGGTATTCCTGCTCTCCAGGGTGACTGACTGGAGCCTTTCCCTTCACCACGGACTTGATTATGCGAAATAATGTGATAACCACCACCACCACCACCACAACAACAACAACAACTTGTAGTCGGTATATCTATAATTGCCCACGAGCAGCATTCGTTGTGTTGTCTGAAAGACTATAATAGTAATCCATGGATACCATGGCTTCGGGTCCAACAAGAAAGTAGTCGAAACCCCGGCGTGTTGGACCTAGCTAGGTGGACCCAGGCCATGACATCCATTACACCCAGGTCTGTCAGAATTGATTGTCATGTGGTCAAAATCAATCAGTATACTGGACTGCAGCAGTATACGTACCAGGTATTAGAAAATATGAATCTCCAATATTAGTACAATCGTTGTCACACCTATTTCGAGAGGCTATCTAGCCTACTATCACCACTAGTCTATGCTCATTACGCGCGGCACTACACAAACGAGTCTCTGCTTCGTCACGAAAATACCCTGGACACTACATCAGCAACACTCCGAGAGAGTTTTATTATAAAAATTAAAATACACTCCAGCTGTGAGATCGAAGATTTCGTCGAAACTCATCTTTGCAAGCTGTGTGTGATACTCCGATCGCGCGCATTACGAGTTGTGTGTCATCATTAAGGATATAGGTCGGCGACTCCCCTTACAACTACAGTGTAGCTATCAGGGTCAACAGGATGATTTTAGTCAGTCTGTGCGCGGAAACTATAAAACCCGTTTCTGAGGGGGACAAAATCTGACAGTTGTGAAGGGAAAGGGGGGCCTGGTTTTGATCAAAAGCGAGCGGGTTTGGGGGGGGGGCGGGGGGGGGGGGGGGGAAAGGGGCAATTTGTGCATGTAAGCTATAAATCCTTTCGAGGGGATAAACCTGACGGTTTTGGCACCAGTACATTATTGGGGGCGGGGGGGGGGGGGGGGGTTGGGGCGGGGGGGGAGGGGGGGGGTGGGGGGGGGGGGGGGCAGCTCAATATGTGCCTGGAAACTATACATTATTTTGAGGGGATAAATGTGACATTTTTGGAAATAATACATCAGTTTATCATGTATATCCTGGGGTAAGTCGTACAATCAGTGAGTAAAGAGAGGGTGGAGTGTTCGAGGGGGTGGGGTTGGGATGGGTTGCGGGGGGAGGGGGGGGGGGGGGGGGGGGGGGGCGGGGGCGGGGAGGGGGGGGGGGGGGGGGGCGGGAAGGGCTTTAGGTGAGGGGTTTGTTATACGTGTGGTGCTAGGTCTAGGCGATAGGGCGGGTGATGGGGAAGAAGGGGGCGTTCGAGGCGGGGGGGGGGGGGGGGGGGGGGGGAAACACAGCGGCATGGATGGCTCTCGAAAGATAATGAGGTGATATCCTGTGCGTGAAGTGTTTATTAATGTGGCGGATTTCGATATTTGGTGGGTCGTTTGAGTAAGGGAGAGCAAGAGCGGGGGGGGGGGAGATTTTTTAGGAGGTTTAGGTCACAAATAATATTCAAATACACTTCGGCTGTGAGAGTTTTATGTAACACCGCTCTATTGAATCGAGCTAAAACGAAAAACAACAGGCCGTGCAAAAAAATCAGTGTGTAGGATACGCTCACTGACTCTTAGAGCACCGGACCACCAAACTTGACCCAAAAGGGCATGGCGAAACTGCTCTATGGATGTGGTGGTACGTATGAATCTGCGTTCCTTATGAATTGAGAAACGAAACATCTCAGATCCAGATCATCCCAAAAAAAAGCCTAATCTGTCACTGCCGTGTGCAGCAATACCACCGCAACACTGCCGCTCTGCCGTAGCCATATATTCTCCTCTTCTTCTTCCCAGCCTCCGATTTCCTCCATTCCACCCTCCGTTTTTCCCAAACAGAGTATTTCCCCCTCTCCGTCTCCCTTCGCCCAGCCCGGTTCTTGCCTTAAGTGCCAGCGTGAAGGGGGCAGCAGTCCCGACACGCCACGTCCATCTCCTTCCCGACTTTGGTGCTTACTCACTATGTCCATCATCGTTCGACGTGCCATCATCCCGAACTCGATCGTTCGCGCGTATTTCGCGAAAAAAGTGTGAGGGGCGTGTCTAAGCCATGCAACCTTACCCAAAGTATGGCATCTTTTTTATGCCCACCGTGTTCCGACCTCGTATGATTTTCGGGCTAGGTTACAGCTGCTCTAGGTTAGAACGCAGGCTTCTGGTCGGGTAGGGAATTGGTACAAGGTCGTACATCGGTATAGTACTACTGCCAATTAATACCTATAGTTTTAATAGTACAGTATTAATAGTAGTATAGTGGACGGTAAGAGTAGGTTGATAAATGGCGGTGCAAGGCCTACTTCACACTTACTTCTACTTTCCAGCTTCTGGACAAGCCGTGTGGTCACCGGTGTCGTCCCTTCCCCCCCCCGGTTCTTGCCTTCAATTATTTTCGCGCATAGGATTCAGCAATCCCACTTCCTGTCGAGGTTTAATGGCGTGTTGCTAACTCGCGTTCTCGCGCTTTCCGCAAGTCAATTTGTGCACAAGAAAAAATCCCCTCCAAATTATACGAGTATGCACTCGGGCGGGGGGAGGGGGGCTCGAACTCACGAAACTGACCTATACCAGGCTCGAGGATAACCTGATACGCCACCGGGGGGCGACTATATACTAATGTACACCCCTGCATGATTTTTTGAGTGTGCCTACAGAAGAAGCACATTACACCTAGACCAATGGTATATATCGCCGACCTATATAGGACACACAACCCGTAATACGCGCGATCGGAATATCACACACAGCTTGCAAAGACAAGTGTCGACAAAATCTTCGATCTCACAGCTGGCTGCAGGTGTGTATTCTTATCGAATAATCATATGGTGTACGCCCATTGGACAAGAAACGGGAGGACCGAGACACAGGCTGTTTTTGTTTGGGAGAGGAAGCGTGTTACATTACTTCAGTACAACGGCTCCCGGATTTCTTATTTTCCGGTGAACATCAACCTGTTTTTACTCATCGCCCTGCTGCAGCTGTTGTTGTTACTGATGTGCCGTAGGTAGGTGTCCTGGACTGGCACGTCCACGTCCATACTATATACATCGTCGTATACTCTATATATAGACTATATATACATCGTCATCAGGGAGCCAAACTACATGTAAACCTGCTATTAATATGTCACATGGTAGAGCCATTATTCCACACCAGCAGTGACTGGAGCCTGCCTGTCGTGTGACCGCAGATTTGATCGAGCGAGTTAACGTGAGAACAGCATGTATGTCAAAACCACCGCACCAATGTCACGAATCCGAGCCCCCCCTGATAGACCTATCTGGTATCATGGTGTAATAAACACGCGTGGCTCACGCCGAAATCGCCTACAGTGACCGGAACAGGCTTTTTTCTCTCTGCGAACTTGTGGACACGCCGTGGTCACAGGTGCTTTCTCTTCCCCCGTGCGTGCGTCACTTGCAACGCGCATAGGATTCGGAATTCATCCCTGCGTTTCAGACTTTTGAACTCGTCGATTTTCATCAAATTTTTGCTACCTCACGCTCTCGCGCCTCTCCGGTAAAGGGACCTCGTAGTAATTTTTTCACGCAAGTCCAAGACCCTACGAGCACCAGGATCACTCGGGGGGGACTGGAACCCACATCGTTGATTTTAGCAGAGACGGGATTCACCTACAGCTCCACTGGGGATGCCTGACAGTGTACTACCAAGGTACTAGACTAGACTATATATAACTGTTACCAACACTGCTGTTGACTGTTTTTTTTATGTTGATAAGACATCGCGCGGATCAGGACCACGCACGGTGCTTGCTACGCATATGATACGACGCACGGTCGGGATGTCTTTTTCTCTCACCTAGGAGGTTTCTCATGGCGATAGGAGTCTCCACACCCGCCGAGCAGTCAGATACGATGGGGATGATCGAGGTAAACGGGTTGAAAGCCTCTTCCGCGAGGGATGCCTTGATCAAGTCCAGATCAAGGCTCCCATCAGCAGGACTGCCGCCGCTTTCAATGCCCTGGAGAGGAACGCATGTAGCAGTGCTAGTAGGAATCGGTGATGGTGCGGTTGTAGGGGCGGTTGTACGTGTTGCGGTAGCCAGCAGCACCCCTTGTTCTGTGAGGAAGTGGGGGAAGCCCGAGGGACGACATATCATCGCCAGCAGCAGCAGCCCTCCACGCGACTTCATCGTGAAAAACGATGAAAGTTATGCGTACGCTACACGTGTTTAGGCCTTAAACTTCGTCGTTGTCGTCGTTGTCGTCGTACGTTTTGCGTGTGCCGTACCGCACAGGAGACGGTGGACAAAAAGATAAAAGACGGAGAAGGGAGCTGAGATTAAAGCAGCGGTCAGTTGTGGCATCAAGCAACCGCCTTTTAACTGCGTTTGTTTGCTCCCTTGCGCGGGCAACTGCTATATATAGTGCAAGCGAAACAACTGTGTAACGCGCGTCGGATCAACTTGCACTGCTCTTCTCGATTCTACTCTGTTGCTGTTGCTGGTTGTTGCGCTATGCGTTCCTGCCTGATACGAATCTAGTTGCTAGTTGCTATTTGCTAACCGTTTGTCGTGTTCTTGGGGTCGCCGGGTCTTGGTTCGGAACGGTGTATTAATAGCAAATGTATTATTAGCAAATGCTAAATAAAGCGTCAGATTTACAAAACAAAATACTGTAGTCTAAACTATGTGATAGAGCTTGCATCTCCATGAAATGTATGTTGTTCCAAAACCGCCTGCAAGAATCCTTGCGTATGCCAAGCGGAGAAATAATCGGGGCCCAAACAATAATGGAGACACTGAGAGAGGTCTTCGGACCCCGGAGGCTTCACGTTGTTGTTGTTGTTGTTGTTGTTGTTGTTGTTGTTGTTGTTGTTGTTGTTGTTGTTGTTGTTGTTGTTGTTGTTGTTGTTGTTGTTGTTGTTGTTGTTGTTGTTGTTGTTAATGATGTGTATACGCAACACACGCACTTTGGCGCGGGGCGGTGGGAGGGGGGGGAAGGCGGGGGGGGAAATAAGCCGAACTCGATCCTGACAACTTGGACGTAGGACATCACCCAAGGTACCCGACAGGCTCTCGTGCTAAAAAATACCAGGCACATACCGGCCCGTCTACTCATGTTTTTTTTCTGATTTGAGTAAGAAAGCATCACCACCACACCATCCGACTATCCCCTCAAACTGAAAAAGTTTTCACCTCTACGTACAGCGTTTGCTTTAAACACCTACTACGAGGATTTCGTCGGAACTCATCTGTGCACAAACTGTGTGTGATACTCCGATCGCGCGTGTTATGTAAGGAAGTATGTCCTCATGAAGGATTTAAGTCGACGACTCCCCGTAGTGCTTTTGCTTTCGCAAGTAGCAACACCAGGACCAACAGGACAGACAGGGTGATAGACTAGACTAGCTTACATACACGTTCTAACGTTATCGTAACTGCGCCCGAGTTGCTGCTGCTGCTGTTGTTGTTGCTGTTGTTGTTGTTGTTGGTGTTGGTGTTGTTGTTGGTGTTGTCGTTGTTGCTGTAGCTGGTGTTGTTGCAGTTGTAGTCTTTATTCTCAAATTAAAATCCTCATCAAGGCCATAGAAACCAAGTGCCTTTGGACTCCACTCAGTCTGGAGTTAGTGGCAACAATGTACCTGGTATACGTTTCCCCGGATTTCCCCCGCAAATATCAGGCTGGGCCTCTTGACAATTGTGTGGCTCTTTCTTGTCTTTGATGTTCTCGCATCAACTCGCATAATCAAGTCCGTGTTCACGGGACGCAAGGCTCGAGGCACTCTGGAGTCACTATGGAGTGGAGGAATACCGCATGAAAAACATCCACAAACCAAAAGTAAGTGGTACACACCTATATATCACGCTTTCTCGTCTTTTCTTTCCTTTCCTTTATCTCCTTTCAATTATTTGTTTCTTCCTTCCAATTGACTTGCGTCTCCCGCACGTATGCGTAGTGATAGGTACTACGCGCAATATATACGTGGTAGTCTTTCTTGGGTGGCAAGCGGTATATAGTCGGTTTTTCCAGGCGCGAGTAGTGAGACGTATGCACCGGTATGGACCTGGCACATCGTAGGCTGACTCCCGATTTCACTTTATATGTTTCTGGTGTATATATGTTTCTGGTGGAGGCATGCATTGCGTCAGCTGTGATATATATTGTGACCTAAACCTCCTAAAAAATCTCCCCCCCCCCCCCCCCCCCCCCCCTCCCCCCCCCCCCCCCCCCCACCTCCCCTCCACACCTCCCCACCTTATCAAACCCTTCCACACACTATCCTCGCACTCCCTATCGACGCCCACCAATATCGAATCCGCCACATTATAAACACTTCACACACAGGAATCACCATATCTTTGAAAGCCATCCCCCGCTGGTACCCCCCCCCGCCTCGAACGCCCTTTCTTCCCCATCACCCGCACCTTCGCCTAGACCTAGCACCACATGTATAACAAAACCCCCCTCACCTAAACCATTCCCCCCCCTCCCCCCGACCCCCCGCTCACCCCTCGCCCCCACCCCCACCCCCTCCCCCCCCCAACCCATCCCCAACCCCACCCCCTCGAACACTCCACCCTCTCTTTACTCACTGATTGTACGACTTACCCCAGAATATACACGATAAACTGATGTATTATTTCCAAAAATGTCACATTTATCCCCTCGAAATAATGTATAGTTTCCAGGCACATATCGAGCTGCCCCCCCACCCCCCCCCCCCCCCCCCCCCCCCCCACCCCCCCCCCCCCCCCCCCCCCCCCACCCCCCCGCCCCAATAATATACTGGTGCCAAAACCGTCAGATTTATCCCCTCGAAGGGATTTATAGCTTACATGCACAAATTGCCCCTTTCCCCCCCCCCCCCCCCCCCCCCCCCGCCCCCCTCCAAACCCGCTCGCTTTTGATCAAAACCAGGCCCCCCCTTTGCCTTCACAGCTGTCAGATTTTGTCCCCCTCAGAAACGGGTTTTATAGTTTCCGCGCACAGACTGACTAAAATCATCCTGTTGACCCTGACAGCTACACTGTAGCTGTAAGGGGAGTCGCCGACCTATATCCTTAATGAGGACACACAACTCGTAATGCGCGCGATCGGAGTATCACACACAGCTTGCAAAGATGAGTTTCGACGAAATCTTCGATCTCACAGCTGGAGTGTATTTTAATTTTAATAATATATCCCAACCCCACCCCCTCGAACACTCCACCCTCTCTTTACTCACTGATTGTACGACTTACCCCAGGATATACATGATAAACTGATGTATTATTTCCAAAACCGTCACATTTATCCCCTCAAAATAATGTATAGTTTCCAGGCACATATTGAGCTGCCCCCCCCGCCCCCAATAATATACTGATGCCAAAACCGTCAGATTTATCCCCTCGAAAGGATTTATAGCTTACATGCACCAATTGCGCCCTCCCCCCCCCCCCCCCCCCCCCCCCCCCCTCCTCCAAACCCGCTCGCTTTTGATCAAAACCAGGCCCCCACGTCCTTCAAAACTCCGCCCCACCCCCTCACCGGTTATTCGACTTACAAGATTCACTTGATCAAAGGTTACATTTCTCTTCACAGCTGTCAGATTTTGTCCCCCTCAGAAACGGGTTTTATAGTTTCCGCGCACAGACTGACTAAAATCATCCTGTTGACCCTGATAGCTACACTGTAGTTGTAAGGGGAGTCGCCGACCTATATCCTTAATGAGGACACACAACTCGTAATACGCGCGATCGGAGTATCACACACAGCTTGCAAAGATGAGTTTCGACGAAATCTTCGATCTCATAGCTGGAGTGTATTTTCATTTTTTATAATATATATATGCGTGTGTGTACCACCTTTGGTTTGTTTGTGTTTTTCCTCGGGGTATTGCTCAGCTCCAGAGTGACTGGAGACTGCCCTGTGCCCACGGACTTGATTTCGCGAGTTAATGTGAGAACAACATATATATCATGACTGATGCCATTTTTATGACATGCAGTTGTAGTACCACGAGGTGATAATAATTCAGAAATCGTGCGTCGGTCGTACGCGGATCTTGGATCTGGCGTCTTGGATCCGACGCAACGCTTTTATACGTGGATTTTAGATTCAGGCAGAATCGGCTGTTGTAACGCAACACCAAAAACATCAAAAAAACGCACAGGCCTGACATCTGGATTTTGATCCATGCTGTGACAGCATCATCTTATTATGACCCAGATTACGGCAGGTGACACTTTCTTCCCCCCCGCCACTCCGCCACCCCGTTTGAAATGCCCCTATGGGATCGTATTATACAAGTACGTACTTGGTGGTCTCTGCACCAGACAGCAACCAACCGCCAAGTCAGTAGCCACGAGTTGGTTATTATAAAAATTGGTTATTAGATTCTTTGCTATTAGTCTAGACTATTATAGCTGTTGGAACGAGTGGAATCTCAGCTCTATGCCGTAGTTGAGAGGATACCCGCTGCCATGTTACCTCACAGTTTGCACATTTTTTTTAATTTCATGTGTGCGCACCTTGTTCGCCTCGTGTGCTTTAGGTGGGAAACCGTACTATTATCGTGATGTTTGCTGGCCGACTTCGTTCGAGTTTTGGTTGAAAAATGGTTTTTCGGATCTTCCCAAGTCTCCCAACACCTTTCATGACCACGGACGCTATATTTTTGGCACAAAAGGGCAAGGGTAACTGTGAGAAAACGACGACAACATACCAGGTACATGCCAACATATACTTACACCTAGTAGCCAGAAGATTTGCTGTGGGGCGTGTTTCCAATTTCAAGTTAGTGGTATTTATTTTCAAACCCATCGCCTTTTTTGGATACATTGAGGAATCGGGAATTTGCGATAATAAGGCTTGTTTCGGAAAGATTTTTTAGAGTGACCATAACGAAGGTACGAGATCATGAGGCTAAACGGCGACACAAGACGGTAAAAAAACATTGTTTTTATGAATATTTGTTCGGGATTTTCCAAAGGAAAACAGGACACAGAATTCTCAAAGAGCGAACAACGGCGCTAGTTGCGAGGCTGGCGACGGCACTGCTAAGGAACTGGACGCTAAACATTGGACTCTGCTCACCTATTATTGGCCATTTGGGGGGGTTGTGAGGCCTGTTCTAGGCTTTTGGGGCCTATAGTCTAGTCTAGACCATGCCAAAAGAATCGCCTGAAGTTTCTTGTCACAGCAGTGGGTATATAGATCCTGAAAACACCGACTACATCGCTTGCCACCCAGAAAAGGCTACCACGTATGTACATATATTACCACGTACCTGGTACGTGGTAACTATCACCACGCGTACGCAAGTCAGACTCAGTCCAAGTGGAAAAAAGAAAAGAGTAAAAATAATTGACAGAAAAGAAAAGGAAAGACATTAAAAGAAAAGAAAAGAAAAGAACAGAACAGAACAGGAAAGAACAGGAAAGAACAAAACAGAAAAGAGAAGAAAAGAAGAGAACAGAAGGAAAAAAACGAAAAAGGAAAGGAAAAGAAATGAAAAGCAAAAAAAAAGACAAGAAGAGGAGGAAGCAACGAAAGGAAAGGGGGGGGGGGGAACAGCATGCTAGCCGAACCTAAGAACTGACAACAGACGGCATTGGGGTATCAAGTGCATCAACGCCATTCGTGGAAGAACGCATCAAGGCGAAGAAGTCAGGGCGGTGTTACGCTAACTTGTGATGGCCATTGGAAGGCCCACAGGTTTCAACACGACGATGGCCAGACCCAAATTTCAGTCTCTTGGGCAGAACGCCCCCCATCCCCCCCACCCCCCCTCATTTCCCCCTTCCCTCCTCGCCCCCTCCGATTGATGGCGCTGCTGAGGTGGATGGCGCTGCTCAGGCCTTTGCGCGTCGCTCTGGGGCTCTGCATCTCTCCGCATCGCCATGACATTTCGGCATGAATAACTCCGCCCCGTCCTCTACCTGTCGAAACCAATTGCACGCCTCCTGTGCCACCTGTCGCTACCCTTCGAACTTCATTCTAAAGACCGACATATCCTCCTTCAGGTGCGACATTCAGTCCTTCTTTTGCCCCCATGAGTAGCCCTTACTCCCAACTAGCTCCCCAAACGTCGGCCTCTGTGGCAGACCCTGCTCCCCCATACGTTCTACGAAACCCGCAAACAATATCCTCAGTTTGCGCACTATCGCCGCTACGCTCTAGAAAGCGGTCTTGGCAAGCGCGTCGGTGTACGACAGGGTGTGGTCGTCACGCTTCCGTTTCCGCCATCTGAGGTATCGATAAAGCATGGAGTGTAGAACCTGCCCTTGCCATAGTCAGGCTTGCTCGGGCTCCACGTCATGCAACCGTAGAGTAGTGTCTCGATAACCTCGGCATTCAGCACCTGCACCTTCAACAGTAAGCGCACACCCGGGCGACCATAGATTTCCATCTTGTACCGCTGGAAGCATGCCCAAGCCCTCTGAAGACGCCGCGTTATCTTGATGGTGACGTCTCTGTTCTCGCTGATAGTCCCGCCCAAGTACACAAACTCGATCGTTTGTTTGTATACCTGGCTGGCTGCATTGATTGTGAACGACACCTTCCCCCCGCCCTTGGCTTGCAGGCACATGATCTCTGTTTTCACCTCGGAGACCGTACGTCCGAACGCCGAGCACGCAGTCACGATCACTGCCAGCATCCTCTCCAACCCTTGTGATGATCGCGATACGATGGTTGCATCGTCAACGTACAGCATACCCCACAACCTCTGCAACTCCTCCTCCTCCTTCCCCCCCCGTCCGTCGACCTTGCCTGTGCGTGGTGTGCCCTTCTTCTCGACCTTCTTTCGTTGGAGCTGCACCACGTTGTCGGTAATGGATACATCATGTCAGAGAGGAAGTAGTGAGACGTATGTACTAGTGTGGACCTGGCATATCGTAGGCTGACTCCCGATTTCACTTATTTATACTATTCTTCTAACGGAGTCATAATTGCGTCAGCTACGAGTATGATATATGCGTGTACCACTCTTTTATTTGTGTTTTTCCCTGCTGGGGTATTCTTCCACCACAGACTGGAGCCTGTCCTGCGACCACCGACTTGATTATGAGAGTTAATGGGAGAGCAACAACAGCAACACTAGACCGGTCGCCCCGGTGGCGTACCAGGTTATTCTCGAGCCTAGTATAAGTCAGTTTCGTGAATTCAAGCCCCCTCGAGTGCATACTCGTATAAATTCGTAGAGACTTTTCCTTGTGCACAAATTGACTTGCGGAAAGAACGAGAGCGTGAGTTGACATCACTCGATAAAACTCGACGAGCAGTAGAATTGCTGAACCTAGGAACTGACTAAAGACGTCATTGTGCTCATAGAAGGTATCAAGTGCATTATCAATGGTATTGCGGAGAGAACGCAACAAGGCGAAGAAGTCAGGGCGGTCTTACGCTAACTTGTGACGGCATATCTTACTGTTTTTTACGCTCCGACAATAATGGAAAAACGAAGGGTAGCGCAGGAGTTCGACTCCATCTCAAGGACGTCACCGATGCCGTCATCTTTTCCGTCAAGGACGTCAATAGAGACGTCACAACAGTCACAGATGCCGTCAAGGGCATCACCGGGGACGCCACAGCCGTCGCGGGTTCAGTCAAGGACATCACCGGAGTCGGCACAGTCGTCACCGGTGTGAACGTCAAGGGCGTCACCGGGGCGGCACAGCCGTCGCTGGTGCCGTCAAGGGCGTCACCAAGCCTGGCACAGCTGACGCAGTCACAGTCGTCGCCGCTGTCACACCAGGAACAGCACCAGAACCCGACTCTTTGTCATCAACTCCTTCGAGGACTGATGGACTATTTCTCAGGAGCTGGTGACGGTGACGAGCCACAACAACTGGGGCGCATACGGGCGCAGACTGCTCGCAACCATGCAGGAATTGACAGACCTCAGACTGTAGATGACGGCATAGCTCAACTAGGACGCACCAGGGGGCAAACCGCGCGCAACCAGGGGGGTATGCAACATGGAATGTTGTCTTAGATGGCTGCGCGGAAGGGTATTGGTCATGTACTGTACCATCCTGCCCCACCTCACAAGAACCCTCCCCTACCCTCGTGCCTGGTGGGTGAGCTCTTGACGCCAAGCTCGTACTCGGAAGCGCTCACCATCGAATATTCCGATCTCTGGATTCAGGCCATGGAAAAAGAATATGGTGGCCTGGAGAACGCGGGTACTTTCGGTGCGATTTAGCAACCAAACGGACTGAATATTCTTTCGGCGAAGTGGGTGTACGGTTGGAAATTGAATGATATTGGTTTTGCGACCAGGGTTAGGCGAGATTGATAGCGAGGGGTTGCGAGCAGAGTGAAGAAATCGATTTCTTGAAGACATTAGCCCCGACGCCTACGGCGTCTTGCATCCGCCTGTTGGGTGCCATCGCTTGCGAGTTTGATTTGGATCTTTGTCATTTCGATGCAGAGCAGGTTTTTGTTCAGTCAAACCTAGACAAACATGTTTTTATGCGGTTGCCCCGGGGTTGTGGTGAGATGTCTGGTAAGGTAGTACGGTTGAACCGCAGTCTCTACGGCTTGAAACAAGGGTCGAGATCGTGGCACAACCACTTGCTATCGCACATGAAGAGTATTGGTTTTGAGCAGAGTCGAGCAGACACGTGTGGCTTGCGCTTGGTCGAGACAGGAACTGTCTCCATAGTAACAGTGGTTCATGTGGACGACATCTTCGCAGGAGGACGGAAGGCTAGATGCGAATAATTCTGCGAGACTTGAACCGCCTAGTGCCGACAAACAACCTTATCGAGCTAAGGTGGTATGCTGACTGCCGATATTCTAGATATATGGATGCTTTGGACTTTGACGATCTCGCAGCAAGCTTTCGCTGAAACACAGCTTTGAAGTTCAGCGTTAGTTCGGGTAGGAGAAACCCGCTTGAGAAGGGCCTTAAACTCGAAGCGTTCGATGCGACTGAACCCGAGGGCGACTGGCCTTTCCCCGAACTGGTAGGGTGCTTGATGTGGGTTGCCAATCAGACACGTCCGGATATTGCGAACTACGTGAGAGCGGTAGCCAGGTACACCAACTCGCCCAGGGAGATACACTGGAAGACGGCGGTTGGTATTTTAGAGTATAATTTTTTCACAAGTGATTTTGGCATTACTTTTCAGAGAGGCAGTGGACTGGAGCTGGTTGCGTGTGCGGGTGCAGACTACGCCAGCAAGGCCACTGGTGGGAGGTCGGTTTCCGGTGGGGCTGTCATGTGCGCAGGGGCATGCGTGTGCTGGTTTCCGAGGACTCAAAAGATTGATTCTACGATAGCCCCCCCCCAAACCGGCGATTTTCTTAAACGAACGTTTCTTTCATGACTGCTCGACACGAGGAAGGATGCTATGAAAAGTATATATTCACATATGTTCTTGTTCGCGCAGGGCTATCGACCGATGACGTCGGGGAGGGTGGCGAAGGGCACCGTATTTCAGGAGATACGGCCGTCGGCTGGTTTCAAAACCGGGGATTTCGTTAAAGAAAAGTTGGGGGGGGCTACCGTAGAATGACTCAAAAGTGCGTGACACTTTCGACCACAGAAAACGAGCACGTAGCACTGGTAGACACCATCAAGGAGGTCATTTTCGTGCGATACGAGTGGAGTTTTATTTTGCCTGGTCTTGATTCTGCATGCATCACGGTTTTTGAGGACAACAAGGGGGCAAGGCACCTGTCCCATAATCCGGTGTGCGCGTCGAACCCATAACACGGTGTGCGGGCCAAATTCGAAACACATCGACATTAGGCACCACTTCCTACGAGAGCTTGTATTCAGGGGAGAGTTTGACATTGTCGCCGTAGACTGAGCAGCAACACACAGATTCCCTGACGAAGGCACTCGCCGGTTCAGCTTTCGTTTTCACCGGGATTTTGTTATGAACATGTAATTTTGGGAAAATGGTAGAATATGTCATGATTTAGTACGCTAGGCTTGCTGATTCTACCGTTTAACAATGATATATGAGCTGGAAGTTTGAGAATTGGGACTTGGACGGCAACAGTTTTTGGTAAACTACCCGGGGTCATCCCTGCGTAATCAGTCTATGGGTTTTCTCAACTAACCCCGTAATAAGACCCAGCTGAGCCAAATCGTTTAGTTTTCATCCTGCAAGGAGGGGCCACGCCCACCTGTTACAGCTTGTGCGGGGTAGGATTCGTTCGATTTGATACGGAGAACATAATGAGCTGAGCGTATGGAATTTTTGGGACTTGGGGACGGCAACGGTTTTTGTTAAACTACCCGGGGTCACCTGCGTAATCAGTCTATGGTTTCTCAACCCAGCCCAGTAGTGAGACCCACCTGGGCCAAATCGTTTAGTTTATATCCTGAAAGGAGAGGTCACGCCCACCTGTTACCGCTTGTACGGGGTAGGATTCACTTGACCATGTAGTAGATTCGGGAAAGCTCGTTCTTTTCGAAAGAGGCCTCAAACTCGACGAGTTCGATACGTCTGAACCCGTGGGCGACTACCTTTTTAGCGAGCTGATTTGAATTGTTTCTTGACGGATTATTCTGCACATATTAGCTGGATTTTGGTACTTTTAAGAGTGCATGGTGTTTAGGGAGGCAAGTAACTGTTTCTTGACATTTTAAATAATGCTTTTTCACGATGTCGTTGTCTAGTATGACATTATTTTGCTCCGGATTTGAGCAATAGGAATCGGTATGGATTTTTAGCATGCACCAGTAGGCATTCGTCTAATTCGAAAGTGAGTTTTGAGGCTGCTGTCCGATCACACTTGGTGGCAGCCGTTTTCTATGGAGCTGACAACCGTTTGGTATGGAAGACTGAGTGCTGATATAAGGCCGATGTTTGACTTTTGGAATTTTGGAATGTGGATTTCACATTTAAGTTTTCGCTTTTGGACTTAGGATTTTACGACTCAGATCTTAGGTTGGTGAAGATTGATGTTGGATACTGTCTCTGGATTTGTCTCTAGATTTATAGAGTACTTCCCAAGGACTATATTGCTGCAATATTTCTTTCTCGTCACAGTAGTACTGGGAGGATGTCGATTGACCGCATTTTTCATTGAACCGTTTTACCCTGATGATATGACAATATATCATCATACCGTATCATTTACGAAGCAGGGAGGCTGTTGGTTATATGCTTGGATACTATGCGGATATGATGACGGTTGACTATTGTATGGCTTTCCAGTGATAGGTTGGCCACATGATAGCGGGATATCGGGATGGTGGAAATCCTCCGCCTAATTAGCCGCATTTTCTTCCTGGCGAGCGTACTTCACGCTACGCCTTGGCTAGGAGCAACTTAAGATATATTTGTACGTGTTTTACTTGTCTTCATACCGGTGACTCCACTACCCCACTATTGTCAGCTCACCGGGTAAGCCCTCTACGCTTTGTAGGGATTGACGAACAGGAAGCCTTACGGAGACCTGTGTGCAACGGCAGACATTTCATCATGCTGCAGGCGTGGAGGCCTCCCGTCTCCTTCCGCTGCATGTCTGACATATATTTCACCCCAGCAGCCCGGCTAGTAGTAGTGGAGTCAATCAATGCTGCAATCGTCGACTGTTAGACGCGGTTTTCCTCTGAAATCTCAAAGGAGTTGACCCCTTGCGAGCAAGGCACTCCTACTGTTATTGTGTTGTTGATGTTGCTGGCGTTTTCGTCGCGATCGGTCCTCCATACTATCTTGACTTTTGGTGGACATAAAAGGAGTCCCCTGTGGAGTAGTACGTGAATATCGTCCCTAGCGCTATTAACAGTGATAGTAATAGTAACAATAATTATAGTAAACAAAGCCAATTACATGGCTTTGAATCCTCACGAGTGCTTACTCGTGCATGTAGCGATTTTTTCTTGGGGAAAAAAATGACGAGAGGAAAGCGCGAGAGCGTGAGTTAGCCAACATTTCGACCAAAATCGACAACCGTAAAAGCTTAAAAGTGGGAATGCTGAATGAACCTGTTGATTGTATGCTTGGATATATGATACGGATATGACGACGATTGAGTATTTTAGGATAAGCTACCTTAGCAGTCTACTTCGCCCTTGAGACTGATGGTGATGCCTTCAGATGTTTAGTTTGTGCGGAAACATGCAGGCAGTGGTCCGGTTCAAGAAAATGAAAGAAGTGGAAAAAAGGTTTTATCATCCTCAGCCTGGTGGAAAACAAGGCGGAAACCAAGCATTGAATCGGTGGGGCTCTTGTAACTATATAAGAAACGGGTTTTATAGTTTCCTCGCACAGACTGCCTAAAATCATCCTGTTGACCCTGATAGTTACACTGCTGTAGTTGTAAGGGGAGTCGCCGACCTACATCCTTAATGAGGACACACAACTCGTAATGCGCGCGATCGGAGTATCACACACAGCTTGCAAAGATGAGTTTCGACGAAATCTTCGATCTCACAGCTGGAGTATATTTTCATTTTTTATAATAATATCTACGTCCGTCCGCTCGCGATGATCTAATCAACTATGTTCCTGTACGATGATTGACAGGATTATATATCCGCTGTCCGCTATTGCTGCAGCACTATTCTATGTTTTCCTAGCACTCCAGCAACGGGGCTCGAGTAGCTTCCCAAATCTCTGCGTACGTCCGCACACAATCATCACTCAACTACCGCAGTACGTTCCTGTACGATGACCGATATGATTGCCTACCAATAGATCCACTCGTGGTCTCCTACGCTACGCTACGAAGTTGTCCCTACCCCTGTCTCGTCCTACAGGAGTATAATCCTACGGCAGTACACCTTAGCTTTTCTTACCGCATCGACCCAGCGTCAGTCTCCATATGGCCCCGGTGGACATGGTCTGTTTACTGGAGACTGACTCATCCCCCAGTCAGTCCCGAACTCCCAACTGCCTCGCAATAGTAGTGCTGAAATTCAATCTCACCAAAAGAATAGCACGGGTTTCCAGTGATAGGTTGGCGACATGGTAGCGGGATATCGGGATGACGGAATATGTCCCGGACTGTTAAGTTGTCTCTCCTCCTTGTTCTTCTGCCGAGTGAGTCTTCTTCTCTCCACGTTGCGCCACGGCATGGAGCTGTTAAAATATCATACACTCATCATGCATTCATCTACCTGCTGCTGACCCACTGCCCCTCGGCTGATTGTGCGATGGGTAAGCCCTCTACGCTTCGTAGGGATAAACAAACACGATAATTGTCGCATATCGTACGCGGTAGATTTCAGTTCGAAACAAAGGGTGCTGCACAAAGAGAGCCCTCTCTGTGAAAGGGAGCAAGCTGGGTGTCTTATTTGGACCATGCCTGAAGGCGAGGTCAAAATGGGCGGTGTGGGCGTGAAGGCGTTGGCAGAAAGAGCGCGGAGCTCTCAGCGGGCCACGATGCGGGAGCTGGAAGAGCTGCTCGCAAGAAGGTACCGCCTCGAGACAGAAATCGAGGGTGGTTTCTGTTACGTTTTTCGAACCATCGACCAGATTTCGACAGGATGGGACGAGTTCTACCGAATCGAAGGTCATATTGATTAATCGTTTGCGAGTACCCTCATGTTCTTCTCGAGCTCTCCAGCTTCTCTTTACGAAAGGAGAAAATGCGAGAGATTTGACAGCCAACTCAGATACAAGAGAGGGGAGCGGGTGTGGCCAGGTGTAAGTCACAGCGCAAAATCCCATCGCTTGAGACTGGGAGCGAGAGCACTGCACAGCAGAAACCGCAGGAGGACCAGCAGCAGCAGTTCGAGAAGGAGGAAAATGTATTGGTAGTTGATGCGGGAAGAGATAAGGTGGACTCGGAGACGAGGGGGAGGAGCAGGAGGAGCACTTGCAGCTGCAACCAAAGTAGCAGCAGCGGCTGCAACCTCCGACAGCACTGCCCCCTGTTTGGACGTCACAGCTCGTAATCTCACTTCACGAGAATGGGAGCGAGAGCACTGAACAGCCGCAGCCGGATCAGCAGCAGCAGTGTGGCCAGGTGTAAGTCACAGCGCAAAATCCCATCGCTTGAGACTGGGAGCGAGAGCACCGCACAGCAGGAACCGCAGGAGGACCAGCAGCAGCAGTTCGAGAAGGAGGAAAATGTATTGGCGGTTAATGCGGGAAGAGATAAGGTGGACTCGGAGACGAGGGGGAAGAGCAGGAAGAGCACTTGCAGCTGCAACCAAAGTAGCAGCAGCGGCTGCAACCTCCGACAGCACTGCCCCCTGTTTGGACGTCACAGCTCGTAATCTCACTTCATGAAAATGGGAGCGAGAGCACTGAACAGCCGCAGCCGGATCAGCAGCAGCAGTTTGAGACAGAGGGACAACGTATGGTAGTTGATGCGCGCAAAAACATGGTGGAGTTTGAGACGAGGAAGAAGGGACGACTCGACGGTTTGGTTGTAAAAGTATACTACGAGCCGTACCTGTCGTGCTCCGTGGGAACGGCGGCTACTGAGCCCATTGACGTGTGGGCCAGGGCTGGAATCGACACAAGGTGGCTGGTTGCGATGGAAGACACTGGGTGTGGGAGGGACGGAGACCCAGGCGGAGAACCCTTCCCACTGTTTGCACTATACTGAGGCAACAATCTGATCATGTCATGTGAAATTTTCTTTTTGTTTACAAACAAAAGACGTATATATTATGTTGCTGTTAGCCAAGGCACAGCGTGGAATGCGCTCGCCAGGAAGAAAACGCGGCTAAATAGATGATAAATTGGTGACGGTTGATGGCTGTAGGGGTATGGCTAGTACAAGTGTTATGCTATTAAGGTTATGCACGAGAAATGATGCAGTATATGTGGCATTTTTATTGTCTTATACAATGCTGGCTACGTCCATAATAGCTAGTTGTCAACCTCAACAGCGATCAAGCACAGTGCGGACACGAGATGAAGAAATTGATAGTGAGGAAATGTAATATTTCTCACGTGTTTTATAAGGCAATATGTGGCGGAAGTATCGGGATGTGTTCTTCTCGTTACGCTGAAAATTCCACCCTGGTCTCGTGCCTGTTGTGCCTGCTGTAGTATGGATATGATATTGTAGTCCGGCATACTTTTCTTGACAATGTTTGATGGTAGGATTGATTATGTTCAAGCCCCCTTTTGACAGATCGCCCCCTCAACCCCGCCTGCCCTTATCATGCGCGTGTGCAGAATGATATGGTAAGCAGTATCTGCATGTCGTACCAAAAAGAATGAGGAGGAGGAATAGGGTATATTATAATGCTTTTGTAATCTACAGGTGCTCAAATACTTTATGTACGCAGTATATGAGAATTTCGAGTACATACAGTCGATAACGGCCAATATTCCTGTGTTTGTTATGGAGTTTACCCGATACCGTATTATATATACGCGTGTTAGTCAACATTCCCAAACAGTTTTAAATATCGTTATTTCTTTATCGCGGTCACTCATCAAGTAGCAGTATGGACTAACACTCTTGCACTTCGTGTCGCCCCTCCAGGAAGGAAGATGCGGAACAACTTGACCCTCGATAAAACAACCACGTAAGGTGTAGCGGGGCGCCTACGCTCTGATTTATCGGTGCTCTGAAGCAAAACAAACACGCGGTTGAATTCGAGCTACCCCGGCATCAAACAGGTGCCGAGTCAACTCTGAAGTATAATTACTTATTATAATTGCGGGATTTTCGGTGAATGACCATATATGCGTTGGTTGGGGTAGGAGAAACCCGCGCGAGAAAGGTCTCAAACTCGACGACTTCGATAAGTCTGAACCAGATGGCAACTGGCCTTTTTCGCGAGCTGGTCGGATGCTTGATGTGGCTTGCTAACCAGACACGTCCGAACATTGTGAACGCAGTGAGGGCAGTGGCTAGGCACACGAATTCACATAAAAGATACACTTCAGTTGGTATTTTCGCTTTCACCGGAATTTCATGATGAACACGCGATTTTGGAGGACGATGAAATATCTCATGATTTAGTACGTTAGGTTCGCTATTTCTACAGTTTGATTATGATATTTGACATTTTCGTTTCCATTTCAGCATTGGATCCCTGATGGTGGACGATACGGAGTATGTTATGAACTCGAAATACGATATTTTTTTAGCTTGGGGGTGGCAACGTTTTGGTAAACTACCAGGCGTCAGCCCTGCGTAATCAGTCTATGGTTTCTCAACCCAGCCCAGTAGTGAGACCCACCTGGGCCAAATCGATTAGTTTATATCCAGAAAGGAGGGGTCACGCCCACCTGTTACCGCTTGTACGGGGTAGGATTCACTTGACCATGTAGTAGATTCGGGAAAGCTCGTTCTTTTCGAAAAAGGCCTCAAACTCGACGAGTTCGATACGTCTATACCCGAGGGCGACTGGCTTTTTCGCGAGCTGGTTGGAATTTTGATGTTTCTGGACTTTGAAAGCAGATGAGGGTTCTGGATATATTTGCTGGATATCAAGTACTCTTCGGTATGCATAGTATTTAGGGAGGCAAGTAACTGTTTTTTTAATTTTGAAAAAACTTTTTTTCGCGATTATGTTGTCTAGTATGAAAATATTTTGTTCTGGACTAAAGCAGTTGGAATCTCTAATGGGTATTTGGTATGTAATCAGCCGGGAGGCATTTGTCTGTTTGAATGTGACTTTTGGGACTGCTGTCCGATCACACTTGTTGGTAGCCCTATTCTATGGAGCTCATCACCGTTTTACAAGGAAGGCTGAGTGCGGATTATAAGACCGAAGTTGGAGTTTCAGATTTTGGAATTTGGATTTCATATTTGAGCTTTCGGTCTATGGATTTCAGATTTGAGTTTTATGTTTTTGGAATTCAGATTTTTCAACTCAGATGTTAGGTTCGCAAAGACTGATGTTGGATGCGGTCCATGAATTGTGTCTCTTGATTCATGGAGTCCTTTTTTAAGGACTTTGGTGCGCTACAATCATTTTTTCTTGTTACAGTAGTACTGGCAGGATATTGATTAACCGTGTTTTTCATTGAATCGTTTACCCTGATGATGTGATAATAGTATAGAATCATGCCGTAGCATTTACGAACAGGCAGGCCGTTGATTGTATGCTTGGATATGACACGGATATGATGACGGCTGAGTACAGTAGGGGTTTCCGGTTATAGGTTTGGCTACATGGTAGCGGGATTTCGGGATGACGGTATGTTCCGGGCTGTTCGTTCGTATCTCCTCCTTGTTTTTCTACCGAGTGAGTCTTATTCTCTCCGCGATGCGCCTCGGCATGGAGCCGTGACAATATCATATGTTCATTGTGCATTTATCTCCCTGTTGCTGACCCACTACGCCACGACTGATTGTGCAACGGGTAAGCTTTGTACGACGCACGATTCGTACGGACTAACAAACAAAACCCTACGCGCGATGAAAATGAAGGCAAGGACCGAGGGGGGAGGGGAAGGCACTTGTGACCACGGCTTGTCCAGAAGGTCCCTGAGGGGAGAAGAGCTTGAGAGCTGAGCTGGAGAGTAGAAGCGACGACTAAAAGCAAACAAAAAAAGTTATAGACGCCTCCATGGCAGTATAGATGGAAGCACGTGGCAACTTCCATGGGAGGGACTAGATAGAACTACATGGAACTATCGCCCGAGTATCATCGTCTGGGATTGCTGGGGCATCACCACCTGCAATCGCCGAATCATCACAACCCAAACTTTCGGGGGCATCATCGCCAAGGGTCGTCGGAGCGTCGTCTCAGAGGGCCGCCGTAGCATCATCGCCTGCGGTCGCCAGAGCATCATGGCTTAGGCTCTGCGGCGTTGGGAGCCATGCAACATCGTCCGCATCACCTGGGGTCGCAGCTTAGCTGCACGGTTACACCCGCAAGTCAGTAGCTAATTGTGAAGGGACTATCGTTTTGATTTCGACCATGACAGAGAACACCTTCCTCTTTTCCTGGTTGTTCACCTGCAAAATAGGCAGCCCTAGCAACAAACAATCAACCCGTCGCCCACCACCAGTGTGACGAGAACTCTCAACAACACTGGAGTGCCCATGATTTGCGAGATGGCTGATTCACCGTTATTACCTACTGCACGCCGATGACATCATGTCAACGGAAGTAGATTTCGAGTGATCAAGTTGCTGAAGAAGGTTTTCATGAACCCCTTCCCCATGGCAACAACGAACACCTCGTCCACCACCAACGCGGCAAAGAGTGCCAAGATGACGGGAGTGTCCATGATGGGAGTGATGACACCTTCGGCAACTGTATGTCGATGATAACCTGTCGGCGGAACACAGCATTGGAGTAATCGCGCGGCTGAAAACGGCTACCAACTTGTCATGACAGCAGCAAATATATCGCCCCTCACCAGCGTGATAAAAAGACTCAAGACGACCCCATAGCCCATGATGGGAGGCCACTCTTTTCGCACTGTACGTCAATGGCACCCTCTCGGTGGAACGAACATTAGGATAGTGAAGGTGGCTGAAAAGCTTTTCGTGGACTGCGTCGCCATGAGAAAAAACGACATCTCGCCCACCACCAGCATGACACAGGGCACCAAAATGGCCGGTGTCCACGATGAGGATGGTTACTCCCCCACCATCCTCGCTCTGATCCTCGATTGTAGCCTGTCGCCGGAACAAAATATTCCAGTAGTCAAGTGGCTGAAGAAGGCCATCATGGACCACTCTCCATGACAAAAAAAACATATCGCCCATCACCAGCGTTACGATGAATCTCGAAATGGCCGGAGTGTCCATGATGGGATTGACGACGTCCCCGCCATTGTGGCAATATGCGTCGAGGACATCCCGTCTACGGAGCTAAACATTCTTGATGTCAAGCGTCGTAAGTCTTTCATAGACCGCTTCATCGTGACGAACAAGGGCAAGGCTAGCCTTATTCTTGACAAGGCTGTTTGACACAAGCTGCGAAGAAAAGGCGTGTCCTGCCACACAATGGTGTCCGGAACATTTGGGGGGCATTCTTCTACCGGATGCAACATAGACTGCTTGAGAAACATGCGGAGGGGTGCAACGCACCGGCGTACAATCCTAAGTTGTCTGACGGTTATGAGCACGAGGAACTACTTGGGGCTCACGGCGATGAGGAAGTCGGTGCTGAACCCTGCACAGGTTACTCGCTAGGACTTATGTAAGGAGGTGATCAACAATCGAAGCGGCGCTCGTGTCAACCAGTTCTGTTGCAAACGATGTCATCCAATCCCCAACTTTTGGATTTGGGTTGACGCCCACATCATTCGATTTGGTATTAATCAAGTGCGACAGCACTGGATCACCGAACGTCTGCATGAACGAAATATATCGCACCGCGCTTCTTTTTTCTGGGGCTTGCCAAAGGCGGGAAAATCACCCTTTATCAAATAGCGCCCCGGGCAAAGCTAATTTGGGCCGCATAACAGTACATCAGCATCGCATATTCTCAACCAAGATCTCAGCGCAGGAGATTCACACATCTTCAAAGACGTCGCATTGCGCTTCTGCTTGCCACGGGACTGCACAAACATACAGAAGCACCGTCATTCATCGCGTAGTGCGTCGGGCAAATCTGATCGGCTCCCCTAAACTCTGATCGAAATCTACCAAGAACACGACCGCCGCGTCCGCATCTCGACCAATACTTCGTTCACCATCATGGTGAGCATCGATGACGGGAACACCAGCATTAGTATCTCGAGCAGGAACTACGCTAATAAAGTAGACTCTAACCAGTCCCGCTCGTGAGGTCTAGTCATCAAGACGCTTCATCCGACGAAGAGAGTGCGGAGACAGCGTCGAAGCTAGAATGCAAGCAAAAATCTGTCCCGTCTGGTTGGAGTTGAAAGAACATGGTCAAGATACAGAAAATAGGGGAAACACGGTGAATTGTATCGTCGAGTATGTCATCAGTTTTTTTCTGTCTGTAAGACACAAAAAATCTGGCGACCGTGTAAGGGTTTGTGATGAAACTGAAACCCGTTGCGATTTCACGCGTGGGTTCGTGGCCTGTTGTCCTCGCCATTGTGTTAAGGTGTTAGAGGGTACCAGTATGTATTAGTCCACTTGGTCGTGTTACAGGGAATCCCCTCTCCCCCGCTGCGGCGTTATATGCTTGCAAACGCTGAGATCTTCAGTGGTTGCGCAGCCCAAACGTCACTTCCTTACCAAGACGTACAGTAGTTCTACGTTTGTACGCAGTAAGTTACCAGGTACTAAGTGAAACACGATGTTGAAAGCCTAATACCAGGTACCAGGTACAAGCCAAGCTGTCTGCAATCGACGGGGGCTAAGCAACGGAGCAGCGGACTTCTCACCAGCGAGCTACTTATCCATATAAACGTGTACCGCATGTAATGATGTTTGTGTCTGCGAACGAAGTTGAGGTATAGCCCGCAGGATGCACAAGGGTCAAAAAGGAGTAGAAATCGTTGCCATTTTGAAGGTAGGTGTAGGCCCGGGGCGAAGCGTTTTCTGTAATTGAAACCGTCGGTATATGTTATCACACTGATGAAGTGCGGAAGTCGATTCTGATTGCGACCGACAAGCTTTCGACGACGCAAGAGAATACTCGTTGGACCGGCATTGCGTTTGCAGTAGCTTGCAGCTGATCATCTTGGTAAGTGAAAAAAGGTACACGTTGGAACAACATTTCTCCACGCAAGCCTTAACCTCTTCGGAATTTCAGAGGGAAACATGTCTAAAATATATATGGCGATATTATAACAGTATTGGCTGCACAAAACATCCCGGGCTGTTAGGGTAGAGGGTGTGTCCGATCTGAAACGTGAGGAGCTATACGGCATGCGCGCAGCGTGGTGATGCTCGTACTACGGCGCGCTCGTCCCAGAGGCTTCATGAGACTGCACTCGAAGTTTACTCGGTATCGGTGCGTGGGTCCCAAGGGGGCTAAGCAGTTACGATGAAGACGGCACTGGTGTGACACGAAATCTCACCAAGTAAATCAACTGTTGGCAAGCTTTAAAAGTGGAAGAACACGCACATTGGAGTATCTCACTACGCAAGTCTTAACGTGTATGTCGTGGCAGTAAAAATGGCATTCATTACGGTATGCATAGAACTACTTATAATTAGCAATCTTCCCAATTGGAACATCCACATTTAAACGGCGTCTTTTGTCCGCTAGCTTTGATTTTTAGCGACGGACGAGAGTCCAGATTGGAATGTCGTTCAATCAAAAAGCTCACGGTCGACCAGCTTCACAAGTGGAAGAAGACGCGTTTGAACGATATTTCCCTAAACGCAGATTTTAGCTTTAGGATGGTGACACACCTTGCCACCACACCTCACCTACAGTAGTAGCGTTTGTCCGACACTGTTGCGCCCATCGAGGGGTCGTGTTGGAGATAAGTGCGTCTATCTAGTACACCAGCCCATTACTTGTTGTATCGGTGATTTACAGCAGGAAATATCGAAAGTTGTATCGCGTACGTCTTACTTATATATGATACCGGTGTATATCGAATGTTATTACTCGAATAGCCCTGGAAAGTTGAGACCCCGACAGACCGGTTTGATTCCTTTGGTTCCGTTCGAATAAATGTTGCGCCGCAAATAACTGGCAGTTGACGGTTGACAGTTGGAATACATCGAGAAGGTGCAGGACGCAATGCTGGCAGCCCAGAGGGATGGAAATGCTCGCGCAGCCCCCCTGCCATTCACTCGTATTTTAACTCCACATGTGATAGTTCATATATATATATATTGTAGTGGTAAACCATGCCTAGGCGAGAGAGCACCACCTATACAATCTACTACAAATACGACACCGCCATCTTGCATCGTCACAAGTGCAGCTCGTGCAGTCTAAACACAGAGGCGCGCTAGCCTCCAAAGACCGCCATCGCAGTGATGGCAGCCATCATTAGATAGCCTGAGGACAGTCACCATTACTGCACTCGAGCATACTCACCACCAAACGGCAGTAATCCGCCAACGACCTGGACTCCTAATAGGGGGAGGGGATACGTCAACAAGCACAAACGAACAATTTCTGACTATTGTCCGCAAAATCCTCGGCCCAAAATTCGCCCACTAAATGCACTGCTATCACTTCTACTTCTCGAACGGGACTAGCATACTACGACCAGGTACCAGATATGCACAACTACTGCTACTGCCTACTCACATAAAGAATGCAATCAACATATAAATATCTGAGTTTTGCGCTTCTCTCTTCCATTATTGTATTGTCCTGTTGCAAGCAAATCACGTTTCGGATGCCTCCCATTAAACCTGTCTCTACCTTATCGAAAAATAAAACTCTGAGGAAGCAGTGCGTGGTGTTAAATCACCTTGCGCACCGTCTTCAAACATGAAATACCGACGCGACATCCGACTCATAAATTTCATGGACAGAGCGCTACGAGTATTTAATACCTGGAAGTTGTAAATTAAGGTCTAGCTGAATTTGTCATGCAGACCTCCTAAAAAGGACAACACGGCCAGAACAACGGACTGCGTGTAATAGTCCATGTGTATGACACGTGCTACGGAGGGCAGCGCGCGCATCAAAGAATAAGAAAACGAACATGCACTCTGTCGATTGACTCATAAACAGAATACAACGTGACATCTCGGATCCCGAGAGAACTAAAAGGAAACACGAAAGAAACAGCAGCCTCTCCGGGACACTACCGTACTGGCTTTCGAACATGATACCGAGACACTGCCCGGGCTACTTTGGCCTCCTTATCTGGGCAATGTCGAACTCCACACTACCTAGTACCAAGTACAGCCAAAAAATCAATATCGAAAAGCACTACTATTAACACCGGGTATTGGTATCGTTTCTTTCGTCTCCCCGGAAAGGTCTGGTTGGCTTACTTGTGGGGTTTTTTCTGGTGAGCGGGCCGGCTGTGAACTGTACTGTACTACTCCCCATAGACACATGAAAACGCGGGATCGGTGGTGGCTCCTGCCAGACCACACGACCCAACCTTCCGAACGTCTCAGACCCTAGGCAGAAAGCAAGCGGAAGCTTCCCATGAAAATGTAAATGCAGCAAGGGGGGCGTCCAATAAAACGACACAAAACGCAAGAAGCGTTCACGACAAGCAACGACATTTACACCACTACCACGCTAAACCCTAAGGTCTTCGCGGGGTCTCGGTATAAGAAAGCGACACAATAAGGCAAGAAACGCCCACGATATGCGACATTTCCATACGCTAGAGCCGAAACTTACTACGCTAGACCAAAAAAAACGCGAGAAAACGGGATGAGTCCCGTTTGGGTCATCCAGCGTCTACATCCCAGACCCTAGAGCAGACTGCACACAAGAGGGAGGGGTTTCGAACATGAAGGTGCAGTATACAAGGGATGTATAAGCAAGCGACACGCTAGGCAAGCAAAAACGCCAACGAGATTTAGCAACACTACGCTAAGGCTGAGCGATCTCGGAAGTGAGACCCGTTTGCGTCGCCCATCACATGCACCTCACCCCCTTAACGTTAATACAGGAGGACGCTGAACATGAAAATATAGCAAGGGGGGCATTAGCAAGCTATAACCACGGCAGGAAACGCCTACGACAACATGTAACAACGTCACAACGCCAGACCCGAAACCACTCGTGGTCTCGGAGACGAGTGCCATTTCCGTTGTACAACCTATGCACCCCACCCATCCCAGCACCAGGGAGGTAAAAACGACAACAAATACCGGCACGCTGTAGCAGCAACCGGCACCATTCCGCGTGCGGCCACTACTGGTCGTTCCCATCTATACCAAGTGATTCCGCAGGCGCTTACAGCGGGCAACCGGCGCGCTATGGCGGTAACCGGCACTATGGAGGAACCACTACTGTACTTGGGCTATCGCGCGCTCCAGCAAACGACTTGCCATTGGACACATGCTGCGGTACAGGTACACCAACCATTGTTTTCGCCCTGCAAGGCAAAACTCTTGATTTCGAAGAGCTCTATATCCCTACCCCTCCCAAAACACTGACTTTACAAAAAAAACAAGTGCAACCCGATGGAGAAGCATGTCCATGGGGCCTACGTGTGCCATTTCATATTTTTGCAAAACAAGAATGACATCACGACAATTTCGGCGGCAAAGTGTTCGCTAAAAAGAGGTCAACCTTAATGCCTCTATCGTACCACGCATCTCGCAACAACACAACACACTCCTCGTAAAAAATGTCGCAGGTATACCTTGGTTGCCCAAACTATTGATACCGCACTCTTGGCTTTTTCTTGCTCGGCAATCATCCGTGATAGAGCTGTTTAAAGGCAGCTTCAAAAACTGCTGTAATCCCCCTCCAACATCGATATTGGCCCCCTACCAAGCCGCGCCCTCACAACAGCACGCAAGAACGATTCTACAGATTCAGAAATGTTATCACCCCCCTTACCCAGCCGCGTCTCCCTCCCATACCACTAACAATCCGAACAAGAAAGGTTTGAGGTAGACTCAAATCGGTCATCAAAGTTGAGCGCTGTGATACCTTCAGCTTTGTGTTATACTAATAGTCGGTGTCGTCACTGTCGCACATGCTGAGCAAAACAACAGCGACAACAACAGCAGCAGCAGCAACAACAACAACAACAAAAACAACAATAGCAGCAACCCTCCTTCCTTCCGCCTCCTGTTCTTATCCCCTGAATGACATATTCGGTGTTCACTCGGCAAAAGGTGTTTACATTTCAACTTGGGCGCATTGCAGCTTGTCTTACAGTTCCACACATTTTTTTTTTTCAATGCATCACATGTTATGCTCACCCTGCTGTGCACCCTTCGAAACGTCATGATATTAATACAGCCGCCTGAATAGCCCAAGGCTCTAGGCTTATCAACATAAGCAAGTAGTCTTGCCGTCCGCTTTTTTTCAACACTACCACGCTCGCGCGCCAGTGCGCGTCAACCTGGTGAGCCAACCAAATTAACACCACTTCTTCCACTGCTGCTGTACGGAGCGCCCAGCACCCAGCATTCCAACGATAGCGAGCGGCGACTAATGCCTCTGGTCCCAATGAACACCCCACTTAAGGCTAATCTTACCCAACGCGTCTTGAATCCGCTGCCTTTCGTCTTACCCAATGGGTGTTCAATACGTCACTTTTTTTCTTAAATATTTTACGACGAAAAAATCAACGAACAAAGTTGCGAGACATGACGAGATTCTATGTGTAACGTTAATGTCTTCAATGTGTCGCGTTTCTCGACAAATAGTTACACTTTTTCCTTCCATGGGTCGCACTTCGTCTTAAATCTACCTCACGCTTATCCTCAATGGTCCACACTCTGCCTTGATGCCTTAAACTTCGTTCGTTACAGTATATCTGGGATGCGTCGCAACGTTTGCACTCGCGCGTTACCTTTCGTCGAAGGTGCGTCACACCATGATACTTCGAAGGATATCAGATCATATGGCGCACCCGAGATCGCATCATACGCCGCCCTTAGGGCGTGCTATGTTTTATGCGACCCGTTGAGCGACGGACTTGACGGCTTCCATAGGATCGGCGACAAATTGAACCTTGAAGAAGTCGATGTGGTGGAGAATATCGCTCGCCTTCACCACCATTCGAACCTAAACAAACGTAACGTTTACACAACGGGCAGGATAGGATTGTGTCGGGCCGAGTGGGTTAGGTTGGGTTGGGTTGGGTTGGGTTGGGTTGGGTTGGGTTGGGTTGGGTTGGGTTGGGTTGGGTTGGGTTGGGTTGGGTTGGGTTGGGTTGCGATGGTCTTCAGAAGATCCGTAGTCGAAGATAGGTTTATGGTTGCGCTGAGTGGCGGCTACCTCTCGTCTCTCAGACGAGCCACAGTCACAGATAGATCCATGGTCGCGTCGCGCCGATTCGCGGCCAGCTCTCGCCTCAAACAGAGCTTCGAATGGACCTTCACTGCTTCGGCAAGTTGGTGACCGACGGGGCAACCGTTCAGCTCACGGTACGTCAGGCAGAGGCGGCGGTGGTCGGGGCGGTAGATTTTCTTCGGGCGTGCCCTCGTCGAGGGACGGTCACAAGGACAGGCCCACGTGCTCCTACTTTGGATGCCCGAAACCTCTGGGACACACTATCGACCCTTGCTATAAAAAGGCTAGGAAAAAAAAAAAACTGTTCCAAGAAGGGCAAACACGCCGAGAAGGACGACACGAAAGAGGCTGAAGACGTCGACAACGAGGAGGAGCCTTGATGGGGCCCAGCTGGATCATATCCTACTTGGGTTGGGTCATTTCCGTGTCGTCCCGGCGTTCCATCCTTGCAAAGCTTACGACGCTGAAGTGGCAGCAACATGTCGTGACGTTATATCGCGCCGCCAGTCGCCAAATAACTTACGAACGCTCCTGTATATTGCGTTCGACTGTGGGCTATGACGCACCCCAGTTGTCAATTGTCCCTTTGTTCGCTGAGGAAGTTGCGTCTCCTACATCAGCTTAGTTCCCTTATGTCGGCGGACCCTTGTCGATTGGACGAGCTGTGCTCGCCCTACTCGTCACTTTTTTTTGTCGTAGTCAATCTCGGTCCCCAACTTCCCAATGAGCTTCCACAAAACTGCGGCTGTTATTCAGGTGGATACTTAGTTGCTTAACGTCTGGAGTATTGACGCTTGCAATGCCCGTACAGCGATTAGGAACCAAGCGAACAACATGCAACTTGCAATTGAATACATCACAGTTGTATGATATAGTACATCTGCAGCTACTAAGGTTCGCTCGGGAATTTTGGAGTTTTGCTTTTGCAATTTGGCTGGTGCGTTGTTTGCAGCTCGGCGTGTGCTACTTATTCGATCGCGACTAAGTCATTTATCTGGCAGTTGGCTCTGACTGCGCCACCCAAGCCATGACTAACGACCAGCCCTGACCTATAGCCAGCTAAAATAACTACCCCAAAAGGGGCTAACCTGCAACCCTTTGTCTCGATCATTATATCAGAGTTAATGATTCACGTCAACCTCAACCATAAATGCGAAAATGTCGGGGATAGTATAGTCCCGTGGGGATTCTCCAGACGGGTTTCCAAATCTTCAACAGGTGGGCAAGCAAAGAGAAGAACAAAATCGGGGGGAAACAACGAGAACAACCGGGTGATAGAAATCGCATCCTGCAAAGAAGAAAAACTACGAAATGAAATCACGTCACAGTTCCACACGACGCCACGACGCCACGACACCATCACACCTCACTACACCACACCACCCCACACCCCACCGCACCCCACCCCACCCCACCCCACCCCACCCCACCCCACCCCACCCCACCCCACCCCACCCCACCCCACCCCACCCCACCTCACCCCCCCCATTACACCACACCACACCACACCACACCACACCACACCACACCACACCACACCACACCACACCACACCACACCACACCACACCACACCACACCACACCGCACCACACCACACCACACCACTACACACCACACCACTACACACCGACTCACCAGAGGCTCCACGAGCCCGACAAGACCTGGCCCGAACAGGAAGGGGTGAAACCCTACCGTCCCCGCCGTATGAACAGTGTTGCGATGGAAGTAGAAACCCAGCGCCGTCAATCCAATGTGAACCACCGCAGACCAGGGCGTGTGGATTATTGTCATTTGCCCGAACTTCCTGGTGAAGGAGTGGCGCCTTTGGTTAATGTACAAGTTGAGCGGAGTAATGTAACTACGCCGAAAAGTATGCGCCAAGTGGCACGGGTGTGGAAACCCCTTCTGCAGCAAGCCGCAGACACCTTAACGGGGACAAAACAAAATACTTGGAACTTGAGGGGGGCTAGTTTTGTAAGATGAAGGCAGTGAGGTACCCGATCAAAGAGCGCCCATACTATGGCAAAACGGAAACGAAAGCAATATAATCGCCTTGTGGCGCCTTGTGACACCTACATACTACAGCCTACGGTACATGATACCCCATCTGAGACAAGAGCGGTAAAGAAGATCTGCATGGTGTAGCTCATGTTACCAGGTGGGAGCAGTATGATCTGCACGATCTAGCTCATAAATGTTTCCACGGCTGAATCTGCGCTCTGTACATACAGATCCTGCACGGCATCTCGTAACCGCGGATCCAGGATCTAAATGCAGCAATGATGTAGATCGTCATCTGCCTAATATCGTAGAATATAATTTCTGAGTTACACATTGTTCCATAATACCTAGGCCGTCTGAGTATTTCATCTGCTTGAACGTTGTATGTATCAAGACTTCATCTGCTTGAACGTTGTATGCATCAAGAGTCTCATTTCGGGGGCGGCATGGAGCTCCTACACGTGAAGAGTCTCAAAACAAGTAACAAAACCCTACCGTAACAAGCAGTCGCTTTTTTTTTCCTCTTTTTCGTGGTCCCTCCGCAAAACACCAATGGCGCTATACAATCAAGTCAAAAGGGTTTCAGTGCCATCTTTTCTCACCACTGGAAAGTTCGATAGCGCTATACTATTTCAAACATAAAAGCGTTCTACTCACCCTCGAAAAGCTTTAGAAGCACTTTACTATAACCAAGTCAACAGGGTTTCAGTAAGGCGTGTACTTTACCTCGGGAAAGGGTCAGTGGCAATATACAATAATTCAGCCGAAAGGCTTTCCGTAGGTCACATTTTTTCACCTCCTGAAAGATCAGCGGCGCTACACCATAACCAAGTCAAAAGGGTTTCAATACGGCTTTTTTGTACCTCCGGAATGGTTCAGTGGCGACGATGACGTAGTCGGTCACCACCCTCGCCCCGTAGTACACCATGGCGCACTGTCAATGGGGGAGGGGGGGGGGGAGGGAGGGCTGAGAGTTGGACGAACCTCACGGCTGCATATTAGCTGGGTGGCGGCGTGAAAGCCAACTTTTACGGAGAACCATTGGTAATACATAGGACGAAAATACATCAACGGCAAAAGTGTCAATGTTTGCAGTCGAGCCCTCCTTTACATGTGGCGACTACGTTCGTGGGAGTCTCTGTGGTATGCAGCCCAGGCAGTAACAAGTTCGTGAGCGAGAACTAGAATATAGTTTGGCATGCACCCCCCCTCTCCCCCCCCCCGAGATTGTTTTGCATTTCGTCCTACTATTGAGAACAGTGGATTTCTGTAATAAATCACATCGTCTCTGTTGGTAAACACCAGGGCTGTTCACGGGTCGGATCGGCTCGGATCGGCTCGGGCCAGGCTGACCGGACCGGACCCGACCCGACCGAACCGAACCCGACCCGACCCGACCCGACCCGACCCGACCCGACCCGACCCGACCCGACCCGACCCGACCCGACCCGACCCGACCCGACCCGACCCGACCCGACCCGACCCGACCCGACCCGACCCGACTCAACCCGTGAGATTTCGAATAACTCCTGACACGACCCGAGTCGACCCGCGACCCGCGGGTATATCGCGGGTCGAGTCATGACGGGTGAAAAGCCCGGAAAAACACTTCACCGTCGACCCACAACACGCGCCAGCCAGAGGCAAAGCCAAAGCCGAAGCACTCTGCCGACTACCCCTCCCAACCGAAAGTGAATACGTACTGCAGCCAACCAAAATACCACAGCATGTGACCTAAACTAGGATAGTCAGTCTAACTCACGCCGCTAGAAGTGGGCTCACTCGCGGCGACCGGGATTGGGCGGGGCAAAGGGCGGGGGGGGGGGTCTTACTCGTTAGTTTTCATACCTTAAAATTTTGACCATTGGCGACCCGCACGGGGGGAGGGGGGGTGGAGGGTAAAATGGTTCATATGTCAAGGGAGGGGGCGCAGTAACGCGATCAACATGCGTCGCGGCAAGCATATGGATCGAAACAGCGATACGCCAGTGCCCGACACCATGACGACACTGTTGTGAGCATGCCCTACACGATAGCGGTGGTCTCCAAGAATGCCGGGATGCACCAGTCAACCATACCGGCAGTACGCCGGATTATTTCTTTACCGACACTATTGGGTATTGTGCCGATACTGGTACTAGTACTGGTACTAGGAAGCGGGTCCTAGTCGCGATAAGCGATTCCACCTGCGCAATACCGGCATGCACCAAAATGAATAAATAAACAACAACAAAAATAGGACCCCTCCCATAAAGTGAAAAAACTCACCCACATAGCATATTGCAAGTGCCAACAAAGCAGGTTGCAAAGATGAGTATCGACCCTAAACCCGTCGAACTCACAGCTGACGTCCTTGAAATAATTTCGATAAAATACCGGCATACACCGTGTACTAAAAACAGCACTACAGGGGCACCCCACTTGCAGCAAACAAGTGGTTACGCTTCACGCAACAGTCGAGAAAAACACTGTCAACTCCTAATGTCCAGAGGAAAAAAAAGGAAACACACCAACGTGAACACACCCCTGACGCCAAATGAACACCGTATGAGCAACACAAGTGAAATAAAAAATCAGCGTACGCGCGTATCAGGCACAGCCGTGGTTCCTCTATAGTGCCGGTGTGTGCCCTATAGAGGGAAATACCGGCACTATAGCGGCAAGTACTGTACTACTACTCTACATACTGTCGCTGCGGGGTGCTGCCATCTGTGTCAAGCAAAGGTATGGGTTGACGGTACTCTTGACTCTTGACGGACGGACAGTCGTCAAGCAACTCCACACACTAAACCTAGTACGATAAGTCCGAAGGTGTCTTGACGGGTCTAAACTAGACCGTCAACCGACATCTTTGGTGTCGAGCGAAGTCACACATGCTGTAGCGGGTAACAACCGACACTACAGAGGGACCACTACTGCACCGTACCTTGAGAGCGACGGAAGGGTGGACTCGCATAATGAGGTAGACGGTGCTGTAGCACAAGACGTTGAGGAACAAGTTGCTGGGCCCATCCATCGCGTTCGCTTTACCCATGTACTGCATCGACGCCGACAACACCAGGAACAGCAAGGACAACGGCAACATTCACAATGAGCAGGAACATAAAAACGTCAGTAACGTCGCGTCGACTGTCGTCTCCGTCGTTTTCGGTGTGCAAGCTCGGGGAAAAGGGTAAGGTACAGAGAAGAGTTGAGGGTTTCCGTCCGTCGCGTTCGCCTTGTTCATGAACTCCGTCAATACACTGAAAACCCGCCCACTAGCGGCACCGACAAGAGAACGAATCGAAACACAACAAATAAACCAATCGTTCAGATCGAGGGAATCATCATCATCATCATCATCGTCATCATCATCATTACCATCGTCATGGACATCATCATCGTACAGATAAACAGCAGCCAACACCGACACCGACAACGCCAAAGATCAGTACATAAAAACTCCCAACGTCAGCATCGTTATCGTACTACGCCAACACCGGCAACAGCAAGGACAGCGATGACCAAAAACAAAAGCGCGGACATAGCAACAGTCATCGTCCACAATACTAAAATTGGCAGGGATAAAAAGCGGCTACGGTAATGGACAGTGATGTAACCTCGACGGGCGTCTTCATCGTCTTTGACCTGTATGAACCATCAAAACCATCACCAACACTAACACCAACACCAACACCAACACCAACACCAACACCAACACCAACACCAACACCAACACCAACACCAACACCAACACCATCGCCAACACCAACACCAACACCAACACAGCCACAACCACAACCACGACCATCAACACCACAAACGCCACCACCATCACCACCATCACCGCCACCACCACCCACAAACCAGAGCCAAAACCGCCGCCACCGCCACCACCACCTTCACCGCCACCACCACCAACAAATACAAATATTTTACAAAAGCTGCAAAGATTCAAACAACCCTTAGCGGACGAACGTAGGAGCGACGAAACATGCAGAAGCCGCAGCAGCATCATCATCACCATGACCATCATTATCATCATCGTGCGAGCGCGCAACACCCGACAGCTCAATCTGCGGGGCGTGCCGAACAAATCCTTGCGACGGAATCCGATCCGAAACAGCATCGCCATCTAACCTCTAGCCCCTTCGCGTCGCTTCATGTTCTTTACCAGGTACACATTTCCCCTCGACGGTCCCAAAGGTGTGGCTGACCCTGATACCCATCACTTAACCCCTGCCACGACAGGCGTATAACTTTTTTTTTGGCTATTGATGAGGTATTTTTGTGAATGACGAGGCTCCTTAACACCTTAACCCCACACGGTCGGAATATTGTATCGATCTTTTTTAGGCATTTTTTGCTTTGTATACCTAGGCCATGGGATTATCCATCGAGTCGCACAATAGGGGATCCCCCAGTGAGGCCGTGGTGTGGTGTAGCAATACGACCGCCTTATAGAGGGAAGCCGCCTTAATAATTCCAGGTTATTGAGTGCATTTTCCCCCGTCACGCAATGCGTTTCTGACCGCCTTATATCGGGATACCGCCTTATATAGGGATACCGCCTTATGGGGGGACCCCTACTCTGCACTTCCATTTTCCCTCTGAATCCGTTTTTAAGGGGGCGGTATAGAGCAGCTTATTCATTCAGGAGCTCCGGAAAAAAAGTGTTCCACCTGTACCCACCTCTACCATGGCAAACTTCAGTTTAGTCGAACGTGTGTTCGCTCTTGTCTCGCGGAAGGAGTTGAGGTACAGAAATTACTAAACTCACCGGAATTTCCTGCTTGTCGTAGTAGGTGTCAAGGTCAAGCCGGTAGCCGATGGGGTCGAGAATAGGCCCAAACAGATCGAGGATGTGCGTCTTTAACAGGTTCCCGCGTCGCAGACAGGCAAGCAAAAACAAAAACAAACAGGCGAAACGGAGACGTAAGACAAAAAAGACCCAAAGCCGTAAGATGGACTTACGTTCGACCATTATTATTAGTGACTCTTAAAGAAGGAAATACGAGGTCTACCCTATTATAGCTGAGAGGGTCCAGAATAGGACCAAACGTATCCAGGACGTGGGGCATATGATGGCCCACGCCACCCAGGAAAGAAAAAACAAAGGGACGTGACGATAATGTGGAATTACTGTACGTATCATTTTGTACAATTCACCCCTCGGGACAGATCATATAGATCATACAGATAAAAATAGAAAATATTGATAATATAGACCATACAGACCACACAGATCATGTAGATCATATAGATCATATAGATCATATAGGTCATATAGATCATATAGATCATATAGATCATATAGATCATACAGATCATCTTCCAGCTCCTATATATCATATAGGTCATCGAGATCGTACAGATCATTCAGATCGTCTAGATCATCTAGATCCTGTATCTGCCGTTTTGAGATGTTATGCAGGCTCGGCATATGTGATTACAGCTCCAACTCCGGAAACATTCGCTATTAATAGATTATTTAGATCGTACGGCTGTACAGATATTTCCTGAAAGATCTACATCATCGAGTGGAGATCGGTGATGTGTCGGACGTTTGAAAAAAACCATGAAATTCACGACAAATGGAGAACACGCGACAGGTGAGCGAAACAAGGACACAAGACACAACGAGTAACAGCAAGAAAACATGAGACGGAATTACGTTATTATCTGTTAACAACTTCGTAAATTTCACGAGAAACATTTAGGACCAGAGCGGCCGACGCAACACGCAGCATTATAAAGCTGAGACCGCACAGACATAAACGAAGCGGGCGAAACGGGGACACGAGGCACAAAGAGCCAAAACCATGAAGTGGAATAACTTACCACATCAAGTCTAATATATAGTATCTTTTCGATGAAAATACTTGAAAATCTTTCGCCCATGGCTGTCGCCAAATAATGAAGGTTCGCCACTTAACAGCTAGGCTCTCACCGCTAGCTAGTTGCCGCTAGCTAGTTACCGCTTGCTAGTTACCGCTGACTATGAAGCCCTTCCACTGCTGAAAAAACTAGAACGGGGGCAAAGTACTTTTTGCGTGTTTCCATCAGATAGCTCTGATCCGTCCACCCAACTACATCCAGCCCAAGCAGTTCTCGTGCCGATGCGTCCTATTAATAGAGAGACGAGCTCTATCATAGCTCTATCATAGCTCTGCTACTGCTGTGGTCACAAAACTACGAGACGAAGATAGGCATTGCAAATATAGCAAGGTGATTTTGGCCACAATATGCAGTGCCAACCGCAAACGAACGCGCGAGAGAAACAAAAAAACATGCAAGCCAGAGCACACCAAAGTATGTGCAACAACAACAACAAAAATAAAAACGTATATTTCATACTCTGAAGGGCGGGGCGAGGGCGTGGCGAGCGGTTTCCACCACACTAACCTTTGGGTATCGCACCAAAAAGGTTCAGCCCTAAAAGGGTACAGCACTAAAAAGACGCAGTACATTAAAGGTACAGCACTAAAAAGGTACAGCACTAACTCGACACAACCGCGACTGTAACCCCCCCCTTTCGACTTGCGACACCCCCCCGCCCAGGATTTCGACCCAACCACATCCCGCAGGGGAACCTTGTACGCGCGTGATATACAGATCAGCGCAACTCAGACTAACGGCGGAGTTCAACCCTCCACCCTCCACTTCCACCTGCGGTGCGGTGCTGTGTGCGATGCCGCAGTATTTCACGAGTTGGCCAAGCTTCGACCAAAAATGATTGATGATAAGTGCACACAAAATCCTAGATACGGAAAATCCCGAGAACGTCATAGGCGGTCGGGGTCATAGTTGGCGTTTGAGGACCAGGTATATCCTATCCCTTCTGTGATTGTTGGGCCAGGGTCGATACCTCCCTTTCTGGCTCTTGGTGTGTAATGCTCTGTCTCAGCCTCTCCCTGTTTCGAACGTGCCTCTCCTACATGCTACAACCAGGAACAGCGTACAAGGCCCTTGAAAACTAAAACTACGAAAGAAAAGACAACAATAGACGGCTACCGCGCAAGGAAACACCGACCAGCCCAAAGGCGTTTGTGCAGCAACACCGACCAGCCCAAATGAGTTGGGGTGGTGACCCCAACCAGCCCAAAAGAGCTTGTGAAGTAACGCCCACCAGCCCACAGGAGTATGTGCAGTAACACCTACCAGCCCACACAAGTTTGTAGCTTATCTATTGGCAACGGTGTAACGGTGTAATGGGCCATAAAATAGTGTTACGCGCAAAACATAGCCTGCGCAAGCAACGACGGGACGGACTTGAGCCAGACAAGCGCAAACTCGGCCTTTCGTGTATATTTCCCTACCTCACTTCAGTTTACCCTTCCCTACCCTACCGTACAATGCCATGCCATGCCATGCTACCCTACCCTACCCTACCCTACCCTACCCTACCCTACCCTACCCTACCCTACCCTACCCTACCCTACCCTACCCTACCCACCCTACACTAGCATACCCGACCTTAAGGAGATTCCCCATGTGAAGACCGAGAGTAATCTGTCCCGCAGTCTGTATGGTAGAAGCGGTGAAGCTAGCCACCAGCGCGCTGTACAGACCCCCAACGCTAGTTCGCGCCACCTTAGGGTCCACCGATTTCTGATGGCAACAACACATGTGGGCAGGGGGGGGGCGTAATGAGACGGGGGATACGACCATAGCTGCTTGGTGCAACCTTAGGGTTTACCCAATTCTTCCTGGACCAGACGGGAGAGAGGCGGGAGAGAGGCGGGGGGAGGGGGGAGAGACTAGTGGGCGACTCATAGCCAGCAAACCCACACACAGCCCTATGTCTCACCCTAACGGAGAATATCGAGCTTCTGGCCGACTTAAATCGATCCTGTTCCTCCTTGATCCTCAACAACTCCTTGCTGCGTGTTCATAGAGAGAGCGGGCGTGGAGGTAACGAGCCGAAAAAAGAGGGGATAGGGCGGGGAGGGGCGAGGGGGCGAGGGCGGGGAGCGGATGGGAGGGTCGATATTAGTACTGGTTTCTGAAGAGATCCGGCGCCTTTAAAGCGGGAAGGGGGTGGGGTGGGAGTGGGAGGGCGATGAGGCATTTCTAACCGGGTGAAGTGTTTGGAGCGGCGGCGGGAGGGCAACGGCAACGAAGCGAGCATGAGGGGCTAGGCGATAGGAGTGGGGTGGGAGGGCAGCGAAGCGAGCATGAGGGGTTAGGCGATAGGAGTGGGGTGGGAGGGCAGTGAAGAGGAGGGGGAGCACGTGAAATGAAATAATTCATGGCCATAGTCTGTCAGACCATAGACCCGCGAATCCCTATGCTTGCCGGGCCGGAAAATGTTGGGTTTCCATCCAACCAGCGAGGCATTGCGTGTACCAAGCGGCACATTGTTTGGCGAGTCGCATGAAGGGTAAGAGGGCGGTAGTGGCAGCACCTAGTTGGAGCTGCAATGGAACTTTCACTAAACTCCAAGTACTTGCGTCCTTGAAAAAAAGGCCCAAAAATATACATGCAGTCCTGCAACTGAGCGAAAGGGTAAAATCTCTTATTAGAACACCACAAGTTATCCCCCACAAAATCCAACTGTTTTCCCCCCAAAACCTTGGGTTCAGGCAGTCCTGACAGTGGTCAACGAACGGGAAGTGCCAAAATCAATTGCATTTTTTCACCCCGCCCCCCCTCCTCATATTAATCCCACGTTACGTAACCTTCTATACCACGGGCAAATGACGATTACGAGTATCTAGATCATCTCTGTGCTTGTTGTCTGATGGAAAAAAAAACAGAGGTGCAGCAACCATTGTTGCTTTTTAGTGTTATTTTTTGCCCAGCAAGGCTGTTTTGCTTGACAAAACAACAACGGTTGATATACCTCACCCAAAAGGCTATCTTGACAAAAAAAGTAAACTGAAAATGCTTTTGTGGTGATCAAATCCTCCCATGGCCTAGATCTGCAAACAAAAATATAATACTTCGAAGTATTATCAAAACGCGAAAGACTGTTAGGCCTGGGACTGGCAAAATTTTAGACGTAGAATTTGGAAAAAAAATGTCCCATGGTCGTTCTCTGGGAAAAAAACTCTTTAGGAAATCAACCAATCAGCGATGGGGGGAAAGGCCCCACATCACCTACAAAAAAAAAATCGTGAAAACAAAGCCTGTGCCGCTTGCTGCTGTTCTGCGGCAAAAAAAGTTGGAGCGTGTGTAGAAAAAAATAGCTGCTGCTTCTGCTGCTCCTGCTGCTGCTGCTGCTGCTTGCTGCTGCTGCTGCTGCCCGAGGTGCTGCTCTACCCCCCGCGTGTAGCAGCGTACTCAAGGGACAGCTAGCGTAGGCGGAACACATCTTCTGGGGGACCCTCCGGCAAGATGGCCGACAGCAGACCTATGCATCTGAATTCCTCCAAGATGGTGATATTATGCAGCAGCAGTGCCGTAGTGTTTCCTTTTTTGCGAACCTCCAGCGTCTTTCCCAACTCTATCTCGCGTGCCTCCGATGCAGCACGCTTCACCTCTAGCTCGCGGGAAAGTTGCTGCTGTGCGTGTAGCTCGACTCGGGTTTGGGCCAAGGCTGCATCTGACTCGTGTTGGAGGTCCTGCTCCAGGTTGAGTTTGCCTTTCTCCTCGGACAACTGTTGAGAGACATCTTGCAGCAAAGACTTTGCCTCAGCGGCCTCGACCCGGCTCTCGTCGCGCTGCTTCACGACCCGGTCACGGATGCCCTCGGCCGCCTCGACACCGCCGCGCTGGATGGCAAGCGCCCGGCGTGCAGCCACGCCCGCGTCTGCCGTCGTGGTCCCGGTACGCGCCCGATAAGCCTCCTTGACCTTTGCAAAAAAAAAATTCTTCCTTTCGGTCCCGTGCCTTCATGTTTTTTCGAGTTGCCCATGGCTAATTTTGCACGATCACTCTGCCAGAATGACCCAACGAGGCCAACTTTGTTCGCGAATTTCTCGCCGGCTATTTACTCGATTTAAGAGCGGATTGCTTTGCTGTCTCCTCCAAGTCCCGGCGGAGGGAAATACGGGTATTTTACCAATACCCAGTTGCATTAGTTCGACCCCATTGAGCAAGAGACGAATACAAGCAGAAAACACGAGTTTTCCCGCACATTTCCGTCCGATTAGACTTCAAAATACAACGGAAAATTCAGAATAATCCGTATTTCCCTCCGTTTACACTGATTAGACGTGTCTGTTGAATTTCAGGATCCAACTCGCCTCCTGTGTTGCGTATTTTGTGATACCCTGTCAAACATTATTTCAGTCTAAAACCAAGTAAAAACAGTGTTTGCAATTTTTCTCTCCGAGACATTTTTTTCGGATTTTTTGGTGGTTTTCGCCGAATAGACCTGCCATTTTTTTGGGTCAAATCGACTTCCAGTCCCAGACCTAACTGTTGAGCTGTGAGTCGGCAGGATTTCACGACCAACAACTAATCGGTAGGTGCCGTTAGCCAACTAACTGACCTAGTCGGCAAGTCGGCTGGTCGAGCCAACTGAGGGCCAGTAAACTTGCCGACTAAAGTCAGGCAAGCGAAGCGAGCCAAATCAGGTCCTACAGGCCGAGGGGGGAAAGGGAATAACGCATCCGGGAATAGACTATCCCCAGCACAAGTATGGTAATACTAAGTACAAGAAGTAGGACAATAAGTTGGATAGTCGGCACCTGCAGGAAACGGCTATCAGTCCGTCTAATACCTAGTTGGTGCCTGGAATCGTGCCGACTCATAGCTCTATGAATGGCACCCCGACGATGCCCGGGTTCGAGAGTGGCGTCAATCAGAAAATAAAGTAGCCAAAAAAAGGTATGTCTGTAGCCTATCAATAGTACACATATGTCATCCCCGGCGAAAAAACGATCGCTATCCTAAGAGATAGGTGGAGGCCACAGACCAACACACAGGTAAAAAGGGGACACGAGATAAGCGAACGAGTTCAAGTTTCGACATACGGAATGGGCGCCCAAAGCAGGTTGGAAGTGGCTCTAGAAGGAGTAGAAACGATGCTCCGTGTGTGGAAAGGGATGCGTGGTCACTATGGTCGAAAAAGACTAAGGCAAGAAGCAAATGAGTATCCCCCCACCCCCCTCCTCCCCCGCCCCCTCCCCATTTTGATCTCACTTGTACTTCTCCATGAAGTAATGGGTTTCTTCAGCGGACAGGAATCCGTCAGAAAGGAGGCGCTTTTTTTCTTCGACCATTGCCTCGCGTGCAGCCTGAAACGGTTTTCCATAGCCATGGGAGGGGAAAGGGGGGGGGGGTAGGGTGGGGGAAGTTATAGTACGGTAGGGTGAGGCAACGTAATGAACAGTAGGGTAATGCAGGGCAGGGAGGGGAGTGGAGAGTGAGGAGCAGAGGGCAGGGGAGAGTAGGGGAGGGGAAGGGATGGGGAGGGGCGAAAGTGGAAAGGCCTTCTTCATACAAAAAATGGAAGCGTGTAGGCGGGTATCGGGCGCTGTTGCCGGACGTTTCTCGTCCGGAATCGACTCGACCAAGAGTTTCGTATTTTTCGCGATGAAACTGTCGGTTGGCATGATGATTTTTACGAGTGAGCTGCTTAGGGCTAGCGCATACACATGGTTGTCGGGCGGGGACGAATGCCTTCGAGGTCACGTCTCGGGTGAGATATTGAGCTCCTCGTGCGATTTATAGGAGCTCAGAAACTTATGCTTCACCCCCACCGCGGGATTAGTGCTTTTCAAACACCCTTTTCAAGCACACGGTTCAAACACATTTTTCAAACACACTTTTCAAACACACGTTTCAAAAAAAAAAATCAAACACACTGTTCAAACACACTTTTCAAACACCATGTTCAAACACACTTTTCAAACACGCTGTTCAAACACACTTTTCAAACACACTTTTCAGACACACGTTTCAAACACACGTTTTAAACACACTGTTCAAACACACTGTTCAAACACACTTTTCAAACACACTGTTCTTTGTACACTTTTCAACCACACTTTTCAAACACACTTTTCAAACACACTTTTCAAACACACTGTTCTTTCTTTGTTTCATTTGGCATGGCGTGTGCTAGGCACGTCATTTTTATTTCTGTTGGGTTGATGCACCCTAGAGCATGTTTCATGTCGATCATTGGCTTACGCATGCCATAGGCATGGTTCTTATTTCTGTTGGACTGGCAATTTTTGGGCATGGGTTTTAAAAGGGTTAGGTCGGAGTGTGCTAGGCGTGTTTTTCGTTTCAGATATGTTGGGGTGGTGTCCGTTGGGCGATATATATATATATATATATCGTTGCGACCGTCTCCGCCAAGCTCGGAAAAACGGGCCCTTGTACACCTCACAGCTGGCCGTGTAAGCCAGTGTAAGCCAGCAACCGTAAAAACACAGCGGTAGATACCTTCAAGTCGTCTCCGCCAACCACCCTGTCGCCCACTTTTTCCGCCGCTATAGCTGCCTCTCGAATTGTTTTTCTGGCTCCGCGGTAGCTGCTAACGATCCGCCCCAGTGAACTCCGCACCTGCATAAACGAGCAGGAGCCTTCTCGACATGAATATGTTGGCGTGGGAGATACAGCAGTACGGTGCTCGAAGAGACATTTATCGACTACTGCCGTACTACACTAAACCCTACGGGATACCTGGTCCCAAGTTTCCCCTTCGGATGTGGCTTTCGGATCCCGGTAATGTCGCAAGCAAAAAAAGGGCGGGGGGGGCAAGTTAAAATCAACAAAAAACAAAAATAACCGACCGGCGGGTAACCCGGCACGCAAAGACCGACCGGCCAGCGCAGACGAGTCCACAGGTACTGAAAATCGAGGGGGGGGAGGGGGGGGGGGGAGGGGGGTTGAAGCAGGTTTTAGTGTCAAGTCTAGAAAATTTGTCGATATCACACATTATATAAAAATATTTTAAGGACGTCAGCCGTGAGTTCGACGAATTTCGGGTCAATACTCATCTTTGCAAGCTGCGTTGTTGGTACTTTTAATATACTATATGGGTGAGGCTTTTTATTGGGAGGGGTCCTATTTGTTTTAAAACAAACATCTAGACTATAGTCTATACATATGTTTTGCTTTTGTCCACTATAATGGTTCGTGTTGGCATTTTTTCTTTAGGTAGGGAACTTTAGTTTGCCGCCCCAGAGTTTCGCCGGGCAAAATACCCTTTTTCGGGTACTAGGGCGCGGTTCGGATTAGAGTAAGTACGACCTTGCTGTTATCACGCTTACATTGGGTAACCTTTTGCAAGTGGTCAAACGGACTAATACTAGCTACCTTAACACCCTCTAATTCCTTAACGAACGGCGTCGTCGGCAGACCATTTTAGGGTTTTTGGGGTCGCGGGTTTGAATCCTACCATCCACCAATAATCAAATTTTCCGACTTTCCCCATGCCGAACTTGAAAAATGCTCTTCACGGTATGTCCAGGCAATGAAAATGTTTGGATATTGACATGTCCGCCCGTATATCCGGCCGACCTGGTATCCCGCCATTTCAGGGGGGCGCGAGTGTTCTAAGTAGTTATAAGGCTTAGTTTGGGTAGGCAATTGATTAAGCTTTTTTTGCAAGCGGTCAAACGGACTAATGGCCCATTAATTCCTTAGTCCCTAACCCCTTGAGAGTCCCCGAACTCTTCTCTACACCAACTTCAAGTAGACTTGTGAAAAAAAAAGGTTTCCAGTGGTCGAGGCGTTAACATTGCGCTGTCGGAGTAGTAACGGGGACCGCCGGTAGGGCCAGCTCGCGCTGTCGCTTCCACAGGAACTGAAGGACACATAACCTATCATAACCTATCATAACCTATCATAGCGCTGGATTGCGAATACAGCTGAGTTAAATTGACACACGACGCGAACGAGAACACGTGGAAGTGTGGTGAGCTTGAGCTTTATTTTCCCACCCCATCCGCCGGAGCATTAAAAAAAAGAAAGAAGCACCGGCCCTGATAAGGAAGACTGGTACAGACAAGCCGAAGAGTCAAGAAAACGCGAAAATATATATATATATATATATATATATATATGCAGCTCTAGGTGTGTCTGTAAGCCATACACCCCTATTCAACATATGATACTACTACGATACTACTACTGCTAGTATGCCGACATACCTGGTACCAGGCCTATCCGACCAGAAGCCTAAAGCCTTAGCTAGTCCTTACATGGACCTAACGCACAGCTTACGTATTTAAAATATATTTATAAAGCATCAACCTAACCGGACCCATCCGACGAAACATCACAATGCGGCCAATAATCAAGTGGTAGACCGGCACTCCTTAGGGGGGGCTGCAGGGGCAACACCGGCACTATAGAGGCCATCCCGCCATAGTAATGTAATGCCGGTATTGGCACTGCTGCGGGTGTCGTCCGTGCCGAGCGATGACACCGACACTACTATGGCGGGCAACCGGCACTACTCAATCGGCACTACAGAGGGGCCACCACTTGAACCGAAAAAATGCCGCAGCCGAAAATGTGTCCCCTATCCCCGGTATAAAAAACGCTTAGTAGTATCTCAGTAGAAACCCTCATATACCGCGGGGATGGATGCGGTATCTTCCTCCCGGGTATGTTACCGGTCAATCCCCGGTATTGCCGTGATCACGTGCGCGTACGTAACTCCCAAGCGTTGAAAATCCGTAATTTACCCGTTTACGTAACTTCGTGTATTTGCCGTGAAAACCATCCCTGGTTTATTTCCCGCGACGCCGACGACAAGGCGGTGGAAGGCCGAAGGTTCGGAAGGCCATACCGAGGGACAGCTTTTTCTTTTGCAAAAAAGATGTCGGACAGATCAGATAGATCGCCACTAGCCTTCTTATTAATAGCACCGCAGTCCCGACATGACATGTCATGAGGAAAAATCCTTGGGAGTTTGAACAGGATCATTTGAGGAGTGGAAAATGGGTTAAATGGCTTTATTTAGCTATTTCTTGTCGTGCGCATTCCGTGATATTGTAAAACCGAAAGCCCTTGTCTGTTTAAAACCAGCTATGCGAAGACGATCAGGCGGAAGACGAAGGCGCGGAAGGACATACCGTGGACAGCAAAACATGTTGCAAAAGTCAGAGAGCGGATAGATCCCCATCAAACAATGTAAATATTTTCTTAGGCGTGATGTTGTAAAATCTATTGACCTTGCCTGTCAAAATATGATACTGCAGAAGACGATGAGGTGGAAGGCGACGACCCGGAAGGCAACACGGTAGAACAGCAAAAGATCGTGCACAGATCACACAGATATGACAGATCACCACCAAACCATAAAGATATTTCGCAGGCGTGCATATGTAGTGAGGCTATTCCAAGGGTACTGTGCTTGCCTGTTTAAGTCCGGCGATGCGGAAGACGATGACGTGGAAGGCGAAGGTCCGAAAGGCCATGCCGTAGAACATCAAGGACAGCCCAAAGCTTAGCCGTAACAAGTGGAATAGCGGAACCACTACCACTACCAGCTTGCTCGCGACGTCCCCCAGCACGTCTTCCACCTGCAAAAAATGCACACACAGAACAGCTCAGGTCAAGAGTTGCACAGAACTGCTGTAGATCACATTTTGACGCATTTGCATCATCCTTAGCCGCGTCAAGTGGCCAAGGGGAAACAATCGTGAGGTCTCCCAGCGAGTCTTCCACCTGCAAGCATTGCACACAAAATAACACAGATTCGGTCACGAAATGTACGGCACAGGTCGCACAGGTCATTTCATCACGAGGTCTCCCAGCAAATCTTCCACTTGAAAACATTGGGCATGTCAGACAGGTCAGATCATAAACTCTGCAGATCACGCATACCTTGTATACGAATCTGCACTGCACAGTTAACATAATTCGAAGTAGATCATTATGACGAAGCTGCGCTGTACATATCACACAGATCAACGGGACGGACCTGCAACGTGAAGGCTACGCAGATCATTATGACGGATCTGTGATGTACAGATCACACAGAGATCTTTTGGCGGATCTGTGCAATCTGCGCAAATCTAACCGGACTTAGAAGGTACGTAAACGCAATCCGATGGACAACAGTCCCATGGACGAGACTAAGCATCTAACGAAAAAAAAAACGGAATAAAAAACGGAACCGTCAAAATATTGGGTATCTTGCCGAGCAGTCCCGTCGGCAGGGCTGTTACATAGCTATAAACATAGCTAGCTATATAGAGGCGATACCATGTTGCCAATTACCCGCGTACTCGCGAGTATTACCCGGCTTGCTCGTACCCGTCACGGGTACGAGTAACACCTCATACTCGCCGAGTACTCGGGCCACGGGTACCCGGGTACTCGGGTACCCGGTTGAAAAACGAGTGTCCGGGTACCCGTTGGTCTACCTTGGAAACTCCGGGAATGACGACTTGTCACTCTAAAGCACGTCGCCTGAGCCGTATTGCGAGCACGTTGCATTGCCCCTCTCGACTCTTCATTCATTTCAAACACGACCGACTAATCGGCTGATCGGCTAATTACGTCGTGGGTACCTGGGGACCCGGCGGTAATGCGGGTACCCGGATGTTGGACGGGTACCTGGCGGGTACCCGACTGTAAAAACGGGTACCCGTGTACTCGCCGAAAATACCCGTAACTACTCGCGAGTACCGTACCGTACCATACCCGAGTATTGTCTTCCCCCACGTTGACGGATCTACGCTTAACACGGGTACGTAATGCGCGGGAAAAACACCTCTAGAGGCATAGCAGGAAGTTAGTCGTCTGGGAGTGTGTGAGGGCGGGAGCGGAAGGGGCGGGGCAAATTTAAGGTTATTAGTGGCGCTTGGCAATCCCTCTCGCGAGCGTCTTTCCCTGCTCTCCCGCCCCGTGCTCAAAATACCAAACCCCCCACAGCAAGCAGGCGATAGACCCCCCCCCCCTCCCTCCGGTGCACTCCATTTTCCTTCTGAAATATTTTCAAACGAATGTGCTCGTGCGAAAAACAATAACCCAAGAACCTCCCCGCCCCCCCGCCCCCCCACCTTGTCCAAGAGAATAACGCCTTCCTTTACTGCATGAGCAGCAGCCACTACGCCGCCGCCGTTGGCCGCAGAATTGCCCTTCGCCCCCCCCCTGCATAACGCCGCAGCAGCGAGCGCTTTCCCGGAGCAATTGGAAGAGGGTGTTCGCGGAGACCTAGGGGCGGGAAAGGAGAGGGGTACTGCATGCTCCTCCTTCGCTGCCAAAACCGTATCCAGCAGTCGGGCACCTGATGAGCTGGGTTTTGGGGGCAAGGGGCAGGTGGGGGCAGGAAGGGGGAGGCATGGGCACGGGGAGTGAGGGGGGGGGGGGGATCATTTCATGTATAGCGTTGGTCTTATTCAAGACCATTGATCTTCGCATCCCTACTGTATAATGCCGGGACGGAGCACATACGTTTTTCATCGATCAGGTAGATATCGCGCGCACCAAGCTCGAAGCGCCGCGAGGTGTTCGGCGAGGTGCATGGAGGGTGAGCTGCACACGACTAAGAACCGCTCGTGAGGCGGCCTTCCGCACCTTGTGCGCGTAACTTCTTTAATATCGCATGGCAGCTTCGAATCCATCTATTCGTTTTCCGGTGGGAGGGGGAGGAGGGGGGAGGATCTAGAGGTGGGGAGGGGGGAGTGGCTCTCCTTCGCGGACATAACAGAAATGACAGCACCCAGCAATCGCGCATGGCCGTAGTCGTATGACCATAGACCCTCGCATCCCTACTATGCCGAGACGGGGGGAGGGGTGATGTAGCGGTAGAAAGTTGTTCACAAGACATGTGCAAGGAAAGTATCGGATGTCAGGATGTCGGCAAAGCTTGGTGGGGTGGAGGGCGGCGGGCGGTTGGGAGGGTGGGAGGGGGGTAGCTGCAGCAAGTCCCATGTTTCCCATTTTAATCCCATAGAGCAGTAGTGCTCGCAGTCCCGCTTGCATGGCAGCGCACGGTTGCCATCCCGCCTTCCATCTCCATCCCTCTTCCCGCTTTCAACCCACTTCCCGTTGTTATCCCATCAACATCAATAATTTCTAGAGCTGTGAGTCGGCACGACTTTAGTCACCAACTAGATACTATTAATAGTCGGGCCGACATTTAGTCCCGTCCCGGAGGTTCCGACTATCCTTCCTACATAGTTGGGTTTACATAAATGTAGGAAGAATGATTTAATGAGGGATACAGTTTCTGGTTTTCGTCGCCCCCGGGTCGTAACTTGGCTCGTTTCGCTAACCTGACATTAAGTCGGCAAGTCGGTTGGCCAGCCAACTTCCCGACTAAAGCCAGTTAGTTGGCGGACGGCACTTACCCATGAGTACATTAGTCGTGAAATTCTACCAACTCACAGCTCTAGTAACTTTCCCATTTCCTATTTCCGTCCCGTATTCATGTCATACCGCGGTATATCCGCAGACCCACTTACATTACAGTGGCGGCCTGGCCAATACGGCGGCGGCGGCGGCCCGGTCTCGGGTTCCCCATCACAGCCGCCAAAGCCTTCGGCCCACGCGAGCTCGATAGGGGAAGAGAGCAGCTGCTTTTGTTGCTCCTGCTACTGTTGAGTATGCTGCTGCTGCCGCCGGTAAAGGAGGCGCAACTTGAGCAGTCACTACCACTGACACCGAAGTCAGCACCGCGAAAACGCCCAAGCGCAGATTTCGAAGGGACCAGATGGGCGAAAGCCGGTACTGCTGATGTGGAAGCTGAAGTTGCGCTTGGCGTTGAAGATGTGAGGGTTGAAGTCAGCGCCGAAGGTAAAGGCAACGTTGAAGTTGTTCGCCGCGTCGAGAAGGAGGGGACGGGCGAGGAAACCGCACTCTGTATTGTATAAGTAACGGTGCAGGTGCAGGTGCAGGGTGTTGGGGTTAGGAATGGGAGATAGGGGGGGGGGGTTCATACATACAGATTTTCTTGTGTGTTCATGTTGGAGGTGTTGTTGAAGTTAAAGACAGGATGGTTGAAGCTAGCGTTGAACTTGGAGGCAACGTTCAAGCTGCTAGACGCGTTGACAAGGGACGGGCGCGCAAACCACGCCCTGTGCTTGTGGGGGAGAGAGAAGGGGGTTGGAGGTAAGCTAAGAAGCATTTCCACGTAAAGCCTAGAGCGCGGCAATCGGATCGCGGAAAAACAAACATACGCACACTCTCCCCCACGCCCCCCTTGTCCAGAAGGTCGGTGAAGGTAAAAACCTCTCACAAGTTGAGCTGGAGAGCAGAACAAAAAAATCTCAAGACAAAAACATGCTGGATGTGGGATGGGGTATTGGGTTATGTGTAGTCGGCTTCGCCCCTTAGCGATAACCCCAAGTTACTGGTGGGGAAACCCCTCGGATTCACGGCCCTATGACGCCATGACTGGGCCTATGTTCCAGCGGTACGCAGTGCGGCCTACCCTATTTGAAGCTTGACCGTAACCGTTCAGAGATTTTTCCGCCGTGCCACCTAACGTCGACCCCTCGACCAGAAACCCAACCCAAACTCCAGCACTAACCGTTACGCTATAGGGTGAGCTGTGGTTGGATGCTGGCTGTGGCTTATGAACGCTCTAGGTTGACTCGGTCGGCTTGGGTGATGTGGCTTGGAAAGACGTTCGGCCGGATTGGGACGCTGTGCTGTGTGGCTTGGAACTACTCTGGGTTTGATTGAGCCGAATAAGACTCCCCCCAGCCAGCCAAAGCGCGTAAATAGCTAACTTACTAATGGGAAGATTTGCTACCAGGTATCTGTTTCAAATACCTACCTGGTACACTTTACTTTTCACGGCAATCAGTTTGCACGTTAACATTGGGTTTTGAGAGTTGGAAAGCGTTTTTTTGGCAGGGTTGTGGCAGGGTTGTGCTTTTTAAACCCTGCCAAATTTCGTTGTCCAACGCTCAAAACCCAAGGCGCAAAAGCTTGAAGCCGAAAAGTTTCGATTGTTGCTGGAACCAGCTCGTAAGAAAGAAAAAAAAAAACAGAAAATAAAAACAATTGGACAGAGAAACAGGACTGCAGGACAAAAATGAAAAAACGCACACAACAGCCACCCAGCAACCACGCAGCAACACAGAAGGTGACACCATACAACCAACATCTAGGGCAGCAACTCTATTGGATTTCAATTGTGTACTACTAATAGCTACGGTATGATATGTAGATAGACACGATCAGAAACTTCGTTGGGTCTTCCTGCTGATGTCATGTTCGCTCTCCGACCGGGGTCGTTACCATTTCACCATTTTGGAAGTCAGCCTTCTAAAATTATAGACACGTTCCATCCGCTATGGCCCGCAACACTTACCACATGCGATACATGCTCAACATACTTCATAAAAAACAAAATCTCGTAGTATGTTCGTGATACTCCTGATACAAATAGAAGGCGTCCGATTCATTTGCGTGACAGTCTGAACGCAACGTAAAACATTCGTCCAATATTTCATCATTCTTGACACGAACATGTTCCACAATTTTCAGCCGTACGACGAGCACCTACCTCACCAGAGAGTACCACGACACCACCGACAACAACATCTACCTGCTCGTCGCGGCGCATAGCACGTACCAGGTACGGTGCAACGAACGCCGAAATACGTCAGGAGACGGTCAGTCAGGGGGAAACGCCCAGGGGTCAAGGGTGTCCAATCGATCATTCCACACTAAAACCGAGTAGGTTTCCGTCAGTCAAGGCACATGATTGCAAAATTGCCGTCTAGACAGGTCAAGGGCTGAAGCTGAAAGTGCCGTCTCCTGATCTTTTTGACGAACGCCGTACGGCGGCAGTTGCATAGCACTTAACCCCTTCACAACTGGAAACCCGTTTTGGGGGACAAAATTACTTGGGTTTAGTATAGGGAGGGGTTCGGGGGCCCTAAAGGGGTTAAAGTTAGTGCTTCCCCTGTAGTGCCGGTTGAACACAGTTAGTTACTTTAATACTACCTGATGCTGACGATTTCCTGATAACGCGCGCCTGTATAACCGCCTGGTCAGCTGGGAGCAACCAGTAATTAATGGCACCACATGAATTAGTAGTGGTAGTGATAGTTGCCGATATTTGGCCGGTGTTTCCGGCTGGCACATGCCGGGACTTCGCGTAGGCTACACAGATAGGTTGGTACTTTTTAAACTTCAAGGCTTGCTTTCTACAAAGTCTACGGGCACTATCTATCATATCGCCGAGGCCGGTACTCTAAGTTGGATATAAAATACCAAGGAAAGTACATTGATAACGCTGCTGCTGTAGAACAACTGCTGTTCTGTTGATGTCGCGCTCTGTTTAGTGTTGCATTCCAGCGTCCGCCGTCAGCCCTCTTACGTATATGCGAAGTACGCATGTAGGTACCCGGTACCTGGTCGAAAATTAGGGCTAAAATGCCACGACCAACCAACAAACAAATTTACTTCGACCGACCCTTCCAATGACCGATAGTTTTGGAATCGCGTTAACTTAGCGTTGCGCGTCTGTGCTGAAACATTGTACGTGTACCACTTTTGGTTCGTTTTCTATTTTTTCAGGGTTATTTTTTATTTTACGGTGCGGTTTTTCCTATCGGTTCGATGCGGTTCGGCGCGGCTAACCGCATCGCGCCGCACCGCACCGCGCCGCACCGCACCGCACCGCACCGCACCGCACCGCACCGCACCGCACCGCACCGCACCGCACCGCACCGCACCGCACCGCACCGCATCGCACCGCACCATAGCTTTCACGATATCGGAAAACCGCACCGAACCGCTCCGTAGGATTCCCATTACCTAAAAAAAAAAAAGAGCACCGAACCACACCGTAAGATTCCCGGTTCTTAAAAACCGGACCGAGCCGCGCCGTAGGAACACCATCGAAACCGTACCGCACCGTATGCATCAAGATAATGGTGCCAAAAACAATTCGATCCGTGATTTGACGAAGCGGTTAACTTGAAACCGTTGAAAACCCGCGGTTCCATCGGCCGCGGAACGGTGCTACGAGTATAGTCACGATTTCGCAGGGCCCATGGCCGTTTCCGCACGGCTTCGTGTCAAAAGTGTTCCCGCTAGCTTGGCTGATCTTGGTACGGTTAATGCATACGGTGCACCGTAGAGAAACGGCGTTTTGAGCAGGGGTGTTTCCTACGGAGATTGGAACTGCACCGTGGCAGAAAAATGTCCAACGGGAAAACGCGCCGAAGGAGGTGTCACAGCACCGAACTGCACGGTAGGATACACTATATCTGAAAACAGCGCCAATCCCGCACCGTAAGATTCCTGGATTTGGTAACCCGCACCGAGCCGTACCGTAGGATACATGAAAGCACCGAACCGCACCGTACCAAGTACGACCTTCGAAAACCGCACCGAACGGAACCGTAGGATTTGCTGTATATAAAAACCGTAACACGTATCACAGCACCGAACCGCACAGTAGGGTTCACAGTACAGTACTGTGTCTGAAAACCGCACCGAACCGTACCGAAAGACTTCCGCTTTCTTAAAACCGCATTGACGCGGACCGTAGGATTGTCTCGGTTTAATGAAAAAAACCGTACCGTGGACGGACCGATAACCGTAAACAATCCTGATTTTTCCCTGGGGTATTCTTCGACAGCAAAGTGACGGGAGCCTGTTGTTGTAAGGCTTTTAGTGCGGGTAGTGAGCAATCGGCTAACCTTTTGCAAGTGGTCAAACGGACTAATACCCCACTAATTCCTCAACAAAATGGCGTCGTCGACAGACCATGTTTCTTCGGGCCGTGGGCTCGAATTCTCTATCCACCACTAATAAACTGTTGAAGACTTTTTCCCCATGTCGAACTTGAAAAATACTCTACTCGTAATACCCAGGAAATGAAACCGCTTCGATATTGACACGTCCGCCAGTAATTCCGGCCGACCTGCTATCATCCCGCCGTTTGAGGGGAAGAGTGTCGAAGGCTTGCAGCGATTTGGGTGAGTAATCGGCTAACCTTTTGCAAGTGAGTGGTCAAACGGACTAATACCCCGAGGGCGCCCGAAAAAAAAAAAAGACACCTCACGTCAAATTTTCCAACTTCGAGCTTCCCGACAGGGGCGGGGGGGTACCTGACACCGCCCCCCCCCAAAAAAAAATGCCAATTCTAAATCCCAAAATGACAATAGTAAATCCTATATAAACCGAATGCATATACTAAATCCTACATAAACCAATCTGATATAAACCGGACAGAGGGTACGGCAAAGAGCTGTACCCCCCTCCCTGCTAGATACAAGGCCTTCCATGGTCGCGGTGCTAAACGCCATACAACATCCAATACAAAACCGAACGCACGGGACGGTAGAGAGCCGTCCCCCCCCGCACCCTGCTAGACACAAGGCCTCCCATAGCTATAATCCTACTGGAAGGCGACTTATCGTAGGCCACAGCTGCGTACGAGTCGTCACGGCGACTTCAACTTCAGTCGTAGAGAGTGGTGCAAAGCAGCAATGAGCCCGCTCCTACAACAGGTGGGGCAGGAGGGAGGCCCCGAGCAGCCGTGGGATCGGCAGGTTTCATCGCAAGGCGCGCGGACAGCTGTTTGCTGTAGCTGTGGTAAAGCAGTGGCATCACATCACATCACATATCCTATCTGGTACCTGGTACAGTAGACTATTCGGTTTCAAAATCGTACCTGTGGTACTTGTGGTACCACGAGGGTATGTACCATGTGGTACCACGAGGGTACATACCACCTGTATCTTTGCTGCCTTGCTTTGCGACCGAGTTGCAGCACAATCCATGCCCGCACAGACAGTCGAATCTTGTAATTTTGTCACAACAGCAGCAATAACGCTTCCGCAGCTGCAGCAGTCGAACACTTGCGAGCCGGTTCTTAGTGTGTGTGACGTTGCCGCTGGGGGGACTTGGGTGCCCTGTTTCGACGAGGCACGTATAACAGGTGTATTCATGGATAGACCCTGTTACTGCGGTACTACTCTGCTCTACCCAGCACCGGTACCATCTCGGTAGCACTTGACTATCTCAGGACCAACTCCATTGACGGCGCCTCATGAGATGCCATTGACACCTCGTCTGCTACCTGAGTACCATTGGTTTTATTAACCTTACACGGAAAAAAAAAACTACTATTAATACCATTAACGTGAAAACAACACGACGTATAATTTGTTCCCATCCACCTCAAAGAGTTTGTTTCATATTGGGCATTTTTTTTTTTTTTTTGCACACATCTACTTTCCAGCTTCTGGACAAGTTGTGGTCACAGGTGTCGTCCCTTCTTCCCCCCCGGTTCTTGCCTTCAATTTTTATCGCGCAAAGGGTTCAGCAATCCCACTGCTCGTCGATTTTTCATCGAATGTTGCTAACTCACGCTCTCGCGTTTTCCGCGAGTCAATTTGTGCGCAAGAAAAAAACAAACACGAATTTATACGAGTATGCACTCGGGGGGATTCGAACTCACGACACTGACCCATACCAGGCTCGAAGAGAACCTGATACACCACCAGGACGACCGGACCATATATCTGCATTTAGCATGCAGGTGGCATATTTTGCTCCCATCCCCCCCTCCCCCGCCCCCCCCCCCGCGAACAGTCCCTCCGCCCCCCCGCCCCTAGCACACCCCTTCCCCCCTCCAACAACCCCTCCACCCCCCCGCCCCCCCCTTCTCCCCCCTCCGTCCTTCCTCCCTCCCCCTCCATCCCCCCAAAAATCAAAATCCGCCAGAGTTAAATCCGCCAGAGTTTTACAAACACTACCCGACAGTGATATCATCTCTTTACCTTTCGAGTCACCCATGCAGTAGCTCCAATTCATTAAATATGGTCTTCAATTTTCAATAAACCGCTTCCCCCCCTTCCCCGCCGCCTGTACCATCACCTATGGCCTACTAGCATTACGGCCATGGTGCTGCCTTAAGTAACGACAACTAACGACAACTGCTTCGATAGAGGTGCACCAACCATTGTTTTCTTCTAATATTACCCCTCACTTTGGGACCTTAAGACAGGCATGTCTTGAACCAAAAAAAGAAATGGATAAAACTAGAAAATCTACCGGATGAAAAAGCCCATGGCCTACGTATACAACGAGAATCGTAAAAAAAATGGCCTATTACTTATTTTCCGGCGATAGTATTCGTACGATAGTATCAGTAGGTTAAGGAGCCCCGTCATTCACAAAACATTTTCGCCAAAAAAAGGTATACCTCTATCGTAGCACGCGTCGTGCAGTAAGCTCCTACTCATTTATGCGACCTATTCTCCCTACCCTCACCGGCCATACTACTACTAAAAACAACAACAACAACATACAGGATATACATGAAACCCTTCCTTCCCCCCCCCCCCCTCCCCCGCCCCCCCCCGCCCCTATCCCCACCTTTCCCCCCCCCCCCAACCCATCCCAACCCCACCCCCTCGAACACTCCACCCTCTCTCTACTCACTGATTGTACGACTTACCCCAGGATATACATGATAAACTGATGCATTATTTCCAAAACCGTCACATTTATCCCCTCAAAATAATGTATTGTTTCCACGCACATATTGAGCTACCCCACACGCCCCACCCCCGCCCCAACCCCCCCCCCCCCCCTAATAATAAACCGGTGCCAAAACCGTCAGATTTATCCCCTTGAAAGGATTATAACTTACATGCACAAATTGCCCCCCCCTTTCCCCCCCCCCCCCCCTCCAAACCCGCTCGCTTTTGATCAAAACCAGGCCCCCACGTCCTTCAAAACTCCCCCCCCCCCCCCTCACCGGTTATTCGACTTACAAGATTCACTTGATAAAAGGATACATTTCCCTCCACATCTGTCAGATTTTGTCCCCCTCAGAAACGGGGTTTATAGTTTCCGCGCACAGACTGACTAAAATCACCCTGTTGACCCTGATAGCTACACTGTAGTTGTAAGGGGAGTCGCCGACCTATATCCTTAATGAGGACACACGACTCGTAATGCGCGCGATCGGAGTATCACACACAGCTTGCAAAGATGAGTTTCGACGAAATCTTCGATCTCACAGCTGGAGTGTATTTTTATTTTTTATAATAATAAACGGGCGCACAACACCTTGATGACACAACCGTCAGATTTTGTCCCCCCCCAAAACGAGTTTCATAGTTTCCGCGCGCAGATGGGTTAACAATCATCCTGTTGACCCTGGTACAAGCTACAATTTAGTTCTAAGGGGAGTCGCCGACCTATATCCTTAATGAGGACACACCAATAATACGCGCGATCGGAGTATCACATAGCTGTACCACCGTTGGTATTCGGGTCCTTGTTGAACCGGTTTTCCTCTTTTCCGTTCTACCCTTTTTTCTCCGTTTCATCTTCTTCCCTTCACCTTTTTTTTTTTTTTTCCATTTGGCTTTCTTTTCCTCTCCTGTTTTCCTTTGGAATACCTTTGAGGGCTGTTGAGGCGATGATATCGGTTTGGTCACCGCCGTCGAAGGTACAGCGGGTAGAGGACAGAGCAGGCAGCAATGCTCCCAACCCTCTATTAATAGTAGTTGCATTCGGAGCCCAGTGTGGGTGGTATTCGGTACGCCGGCTGGGTGGTGTAATCTGCTTTGATCGCTTAATCTAATCCCTTTAATTGCATTCAGTGTGCGGGGTCGGCGATGGCGTTATTGGCACCGCTGTCGTCAGCAATAACTATTGCGGGCACGTGATGCACCATGCCATGCGCCAATTCTCTTACTACTGCATATGTTGTCGCTCTCACATTACCGCGCATACCTAACACCGCCGTGGTCACGGAACAGTGTCAAGGAATTATAGGGTATTCGACGGCGCCCGGGGACTGGGATAGCATACACCCACCCCCCACCCCCCCCCGCCCGAGGGATTTTTTTTTTTTTTTTCCAGTTTTTTGTATGATTAATGTGGCAATCCTTCCGAAGAAGGATACCCACACAACAAGGCGAACACCGTAACATTGCGTACATATCACATCCCTCGGAAATATGTTTTAAAAATGAAAAACGTCAGCTGTGAGTGCAACCGATTGATTGGTTGAAACTCAACTTTGCAAGCTGCGCGGCACATCTATGTTCATGTTTGACTATTATAGTCTACAGCAGCAGTAGTTTTATAAAAACTAAAAATACATTCTTCTAGCTGTGAGATCAAAGATTCGTCGAAACTTACCTTTGCAAGCTGACATGGTAACCGAGCAGTATTCTATAAAAAAATATTTTAAGGACGTCAGCCGTGAGTCGACGAATTTCGGGTCAATACTCATCTTTGTAAGCTGCGTTGTTGGTACTCGTAATATACTACAAGGTTCCCCTCCGGGATGTGGGCATGGGAGTGGCGGAAGTTCATTAACAACACTGCGTAAAATGATATTTGGTACAGTAGACAGTAGTACAACAACAGTTGTTCGGAGTCATTTAAGATTGGCAGTCAACCGTACTGTAATCCTGCGCCACGGCATCGCACACGATATTGCACGAATTTTGCATTCAACCGCAGTACTGGAGTGTGCTGTAGTGCTGCGCGACGGGATCGTACAGGACATTGCACGAATTTGGTTCGGGGGGCGAGCTCGGATAGGATGTACCTGCATATGTTACGTTGATGTCGATGTTGAACAAATTGTTGGCGGCGATAATTTCAACATGTGTGCCGTAAGCATATGCGTTGGACATGAGGTTGAGGTAGTGACCTACTGAATCATAGAGTGTGTCGGGCTGTCCACGGGCAGCGACAGATTCGCTTTGAATTCCGCCTGAAATAACATCATCAAATGACATATCGAATAATAAGGGTATTGGATCATGCAGGTGATCACGGATGTGTTCTTGCAGTATTTGCTGTCGGGTAACTAAGTGTTTGTCAGGGTCTCCATGCACTTTGCGAGCAATGCAACGAAGCAAGCAGGCACCATCTCCTACCTCATTAACAACGAACCTATGGGCTATGGGTGAGTTTTTTATTGGGAGGGCTCCTAATAGACTATATAAATAATTTTCAAGGGCGAATCTATTTGTTTTAAAACAAACATCGTAGACTAGACTAAATACATAGTGTTAAGGAATTAGTGGGGTATTAGTCCGTTTGACCACTTGCAAAAGGTTAACCAATAGCTTACCCAAACTAAGCCTTATAACAATAGTTTATGTTTTGCTTTTCTCCACTACTACAGTCTAATGGTTAGTGTTGGTATTTTTTCTTCAGGTGGGGAATTTTGAGCTAGTATCGTTCTACAGCAGTCTACCTAATACCCCCGAGGGGGATTCAACAACAAAACAAAAACAAAAACGAAAACAAAAGCAAGAACAAAAACCAAACAACACAAGGTAGTCGCAAGCAGTAGCTTGAAGGTATATAGACAGGCTCTATATCTACCACGAGTAGTCAGTCTGGTATTTGCCGTGATACACGCATCCAGGCTGCGCGGCGCTTAGAGCTCTTATTTTCCTCATATACGTGCCACCTGTCCATGAACCGTTCGGCTGCTTCGAGGATCTCTCTAGGTACCGCTTGCCCGCCTTCTCTGCTGCATGGAGCAACAGCAGTACGGTTTCAACTCCAAACTACGTGGGGAATCTTTGGTGGAGCTTTTGGTGGATCGAAAAACGGCTATTAATAGGTCGTCCCTCAAGGTTCTGCGCCAGTTGTTCGGTGGCCCACCTGGTCCCGATATTTCCACCCAGGCTATCTGCGCATGTGCGCAAACATCATTCGACTGGGTAATCGCCCCTTGTTTTGCGGTACCATTGCCCGAGCGAAGAAGAGCCACCGATGCCGGACGGTCGTTTCAACGCTCTGGCAATGCGATGTTCTAGAGGGCCTGGGCGTATACCAGGTAGCCCGTATGCCAAGGCCGTACGAGAGGTTGGTGTGGTCCGAACGACGCTGGAAGCCAAGGAATCGTCGGAGTACTTCTACGTGCGACTTTTTTGGAGCTCGTCTTAGTGAGTCGTGTTCAGGGTCCATATCACACTAAAGACAGCATTTTTTTTTTTTTTTTTTTTCAACCTCCGGCGGATGGGGAAAAGTAAAGGTTTAGCTCACCACACTTCCACGTATTTTCATACGCGTCGTGTGTCGATTTAACTCAGTTGCTTTCGCAGCCCAACGCTAGCTGGCGCACCCTTCGGGTCCCATTGTAGGTATAGCGTAAGCTGTCCCTATCAGTGGTCTTCGTTACCGTTTCAATGACTTCAGCGTTCAGGAGGCGAACATTCAGCATACTCTGACGTAATGACGTACCTGGTACACATGCGTATGGCACATGCTTCTACGGAGATTTTCCTAAAATACTGCAAAGAAGCTTCGACTTGTGTAGGGTGGCTGGGTGGTGTGTGGAAGCCAATGATACCAAAATCGGTGGTAAGCGCGCTCACCTTGCGGAGAGGGCTACAGGGTGATAGCTTGCCGTGCGTTCTCGGCGCCGAGCAAACAAGAAAGCTTGCTACTCGTACAGGCAAAAAGTTACCATGATTCAAACATGCCAAACAGAGAAGACCTCGGAACAACAAGAACACCACAAATACAGACGGAAATATAGGTAACCTATAGTTATTCATATGATTACTAAACGGTACTTGCATTTTATACCATAGTGGTATCGTGTGAGAAGCTTGAAGCTACGTCAAGTTTTACGAGATAGTTGACTTGAGTTGTACGTCGTATCATATCGTCAACTAACTATTGATTTGCTACGATAACTGGTAGGTTCTTCGTCAGAAGCAAACCCTTCAGTCGACAGGGGCGAGCTTGAGGGCTATACCCCCGACCTCGGCCGAAGCAAAGACAAGAACCGGCACGCGCAAAGCTCCGAATGACCACATGCCGAAAGACCGCATGATGAACATGTGTCATGACCAGATGCAAACCAGGTGGTATGTTATCAAATTGAACGCTGATTGAGTTGCTGCTACGCTGTTGTACTCCCATGGTTCCTCCGCATTTTCATTTGTAAAGAATGGATGGCAAATTGCAATTTGTTGGATGGGTGCGTGCGTTCTTCATTTTGAACTGCTGCGCTTGTTGTTGCACCCAGGTCCATCAAGCACAACAACCGGTGTCTGTCTATGCCGATGCCTCCTAGCAGAGCAGAGAGAGAGAAACGTGCTCTGTGGTCTCACAAACTACGAGCCAGAGATACACATGATTGCAAATCAGAAACACAGCGAGGTGATTTAGGGCATGCAAAATGGGGGGCAATGAATAATATGCGGGCAAAAAAACAAAAAGCCAGCACACAATACTATTTTATCATTATTTGCAACAAAAAGAAAGAAAAGAGGGTAAGGTTCATGGTAGAAGGCGCGAACTCGGTAGGAGGACTCGTTCTCGGTCAGATAGTCGGCAACAACGAAGCTGGTAGTCGATCAGTCGCGATGAACGACAGAGGGCGAATAAAGGACCAGCAAGTACGAGCAGTGTTTTAGGTAGGTTTCGATCGTCTTTAGCTCATCATCCCACCCTAAAAAGGGGGATGTAGCAAACAGCGCGAGGTCGAGCCATAGTACACCCTCTTCTGCTCTCACCTCGGCTGAAGCAAAGACCAGAATCGGTAGGAATAAAGCACCAACAGACCACATGATGACCAGATGGTATAAGAGCTAGCCGAGTTGCTCCTGCGGCTATGCTCTCGTGTGTTGTCGGCGCGGCAAACAGCACGGTACAGACACGGCCGTACGTATCAATGGTGTGTATTCAAATTACCTACACGGCCGTACGTATCAAAGTAATCAAATTTACAAATTTCGTTCTACGATGGGTACTTTCTTCAGTCCTTACTCAAAGACCTATCTATACCTGGTATATAACAATTAATGTGGCCGCCAAGATCTTGGTGTGTAGTTTTTACGCTATCTCATTGGCCAAATGCTATATTCGGTGGTGAGCAGCCCACCGCCCAAAAGATCCGGGCGACCAACTTGTTAGGTGATCTCTTTAAAATCAACCACATGCGCGATCTCTGGCGGTCTCCCAAAACGATAAAAAACGTGCTTGTAGAAGAACGAAAAAGTCGTAGGTGCTTTCCGGAACTGGAAAAAAGTATTGGAAAATATCAAAGAAGAAAATGAGCCAAATAATTGCGCAAACTTCGGAAATAATCGACACAAAGAACCTAATACCTGGTATTTTGTTTTTTACTTATTATTTGCCATACGTACATAGTAGTAGTAGTAGTAGTAGCAGCAGTAGTAGTAGTAGTAGTAGTAGTAGTAGTAGTAGTAGTAATATTAATAGTATCGTAGTTGTTGTTGTTGTTGTTGTTGTTGTTGTTGTTGTTGTTGTTGTTGTTGTTGTTGTTGTTGTTGTTGTTGTTGTTGTTCTCTCGCCATTTTTAAAGTCCGTGGTCACAGGAAAGGCTCCAGCCTTCTCTGGATCTGAGGAATACCCCAGGGAACACACAAACCAAAGGTGGTATACGCATGTATCACAGCTGACGCAATTCGAGGAGGCGAAAGCGGAGTTGAACGCGCGATGGCAGGATAGCGAAGACGCGAGGAAACGGGCCCGTTCTGCTCCAAACGATCGTGGTCTGCGACGAGATTTAAAGGCGACCATCAAACAGCTGAAACGCGCGCGGGCGGAAGCTGTGCAGAGGTTCTTTGAAGATTTCGTTGTTGGCCAACTCGAAGGGCGTATCCGAGAAGGTGCTCGATTTGGCTTCTACAAACACCTCGCTCAAGGGGATGGGTTTGAAGAGAAGAGGACGTTTAACTCCCAGTACATCAAAGACGAGGAAGGTGGATTGCTGCGGGATAAGGCCCTCATCCGCGAGCGGTGGGTGTGAGGTGGTTTGACAAACTGCGTAACACCATGTTGCCGACCCTTGGCCCGAGCATTGTGGACGAGCTTAAGCAGTGGCCCCCGTGCAGACCACTGGACGATGTCCCGTCCAGGTACGAAGTAGAGAAGGCGATCCGTGCGTTGGCGAACTGAAAGGCCGTGGGGCCGAATGGTCTCCCGGCCGAGCTCTTGAAGGTTTTGGCGGACGACGGAGAATTGAGCACTCTCGGAAAGTTTCACGAAGATATCATCGTCGCTGTGTGGAGGGGAGGTTGCGTGTCGCAACAATGGAAAGATGCAACGATTAAGGTGCTTCACAAGAAGAAAGATCGGACTGATTGTGGCAATTATCGTGGCATCTCCCTCGTGGCTCACTCACGCCGTCAAAGTGCTCCTCAAAGTCATCGCGGGTCGCCTGAGTGACTACTGCGAACGCGAGAACATTTTGCCGGAGGAACAGTGTGGGTTCAGACCCCAACGCTCGACGGTTGACATGATATTCGTAGTACGTCGACGACTGCAGGAACTGGCGCGGAAGAAGGATACCCCCTTGTACTTGTGCTTTATCGACATCACCAAAGCATATGACTCCGTCGACCGAACCCTTCTGTGGGATGTCCTTGCTCGTTTTGGCGTGCCACCATGAATGATCGCTCTCAACCGCCAATTCCACGACGGCATGCAAGGACGCGTGCGGGTGGATGATGGAGAGTGCTCGGATAAGTTCGACGTGGGGCAAGGTCTCAGGCAAGGATGCGTGCTCGCGCCACTGTTATTTAACATGTTTTTCACGGCGGTACTGCGTGTGGCCGAGAAACGCTTCCTCGCTGATGCAGCCATCACGGACAACATGGTGCAGCTCCAACGAAAGAAGACGTTCAGGCGAGAAGTAGGGCACTTCACGCACAGGCAAAGCCGACGGGCGGAGGGGGAAGGAGGGGGAGGAGGTGCAGAGATTGTGGGGTACATGCTGTACGCGGACGATGCGGGCATCGTACCGCGATCATCACAAGGGCTGGAGAGGATGATGACGGTGATCGTGACTGCGTGCTCGTCGTTCGGGCTTACGGTCTCCGAGGCGAAAGCAGAGATTATGTGCCTGCAAAGTAAAGGCGGGGGAAAGGTGTCTTCACAATCAATGAAGCCGGCCAGGTATACAAACACCGGTCGCCCCGGTGCCGTATCAGGTTATCCTCGAGCCTGGTATAGGTCAGTTTCGTGAGTTCGAATCCCCCCGCGTGCAAGAACCGTATAAATTCGTTGGAACTTTTTCTTGTGCACAAATCGACTTGCGGCGAGCGTGAGAGCATGAGTGAGCAACACTCGATGAAAAATCGACGAGCAGTGGGATTGCTGAACCCTATGCGCGATACAAATTGAAGGCAAGAACCGGGGGGGATAAGGGACGACACCTGTGACCATGGCTTGTCCAGAAGCTGGAAAGTAAAAGTGTGAGAGAAAAAAAAAAAAAAATGCTGACTCTATTGATATCTTGGAGCAGGTAAGTTATGTTTAGATAGTACGGATAAAGCCAACACGCACACTGCTAGGCGTTCATGAACAAGATCTCTCACTAAAAAAGGGGGGGAGGCTACCACGGTCGACAGCTGCGCACATCTATCACCGTTAACGAACAGGTGTGTCCGGAAATCGCAAGAAACAAAAATCCACGTGGCATGAACGCGAACACCGAAGGGTACACGTTCCGAGCGTGCGCCTATTATTGCAGAGACCCGAGGGTGTTCGTTCCCATCCGCGGCGGTGCAGGCTAAGATAGAAAAAGCAAAACCAACACGAAGTTTCTAGTTTAGACTATACTGTGAGAAAAGCGAAAGAAGTGCTGAGAAACAACGCAGGACCCAGAAATTCTACCAAACGGCAATCACGTGGTGCGGACGATATCTCGGCTGAGAAGGAATCAGAAGCCACTCTTACTATGTTACTGTTTCGCGCGTTCATACCATAACCCCGGATAGAGGGGGGGGGGGGGGGGTACTCATTTGTTGCTTGCCTTAGTCGTTTGACAATTGACCACGCATCCCATGCGAGACGGAGCACCGATAGCGGAGGGGGGTATCAACTAACGTACAACTTTTAAACGCGGTGCAAGCGAAGTCAGGAAAGGGACAGGCGAAAATACCACAGTTTCACAGGCTGATACCATAACTTCGTCTAGAGAGTGGGGTCATTAAATAACGTTGGACTCATGAATACAGGCAAACGTTGATGGCGTCAAATCTGGGAAGGTGGCCTGCTATAGGGCCTTCCTAGTGGAATCTAAGATACCAGAAAGAAACATACGCAAACGCACATCAATGCCTAACCTAATAGGGGGCTCTTGTGCAGAGCGGTTTGACGGAGAAGAAGGCCAACACGACGAACGCCTCAAATAAGGACCTACCAAGGTATGACATACGTAGTGCAGAAAACACAGGAAGAGCCGAGGCAGGTATACTACAGCGATAAAAAAGAAACACACCGCCTCTAATAATCACCCTACAACATACGTAGTGTAGAAAGAAGATGAAGAGCGAAGATAGATATACTCCAACGGTACTGCGGGCTACAAGGTAAGCTGAGCTGGCGTAATGTCGTAGTGTTCGCGGAAGATGCGGTAGGAGCGCTGTTGACGGCCGATGGTCCGAAAAAACGCGATAGGTGGTCTCGAATGGCTGCGTTAAAGCGCTCCGAACGTAAAACAGTGAGGGCAGGGTGTTCGCGGACGATGCGATAGGAGCGCTGTGACGGTAGAAGACAAGACTGTAGTAGTTCAATATGGTTGGTCGAAGAAGTAACGGTCGCGTACGCGGCGGTGAAATGTGCGTGTCCTCCAGCGTGCATGTAGATGCGGCCGTCATGATGGAGTAGTCCTTAAAAGTGGGCCAGTGAAGATGCCTGCGGTGTTCGTGTTTAGCGTCTTCCGCGACGTGGGTGACAGCGTGGTAGTTGGAACATATGGTGTAGATGGTTCGAAGTAGTCGACGATCGTGGTGGCACCGGGGCCGGTTGGTAGAGGCCTGAAGGGGCATGTCTATCGGCGTGGCGGCTGCAGAAGTGGACAAAATATGTCCCAGTTGGTCGGCGCTGACGGTGGTGGTGACGCTGGGGTTGGTTGCAGTAGAAATGAAAAAAGACGGCTTGCAGGCGAAGCGGCTGTGGGGATCGGGGCCGAAAATCGAAGGTAGTGGTTGCAGGAAACCGCGGCGGACCTCATATGAAGGTGAGGCTCTGGTGAAGGTGGAGCTCTGGTGAAGGTGGAGCTCTGGTTGCGAAGCTAAAGTGATGACGAAGCTCTGGTCACGGAGTAATCGCTCGGCAGTGGGGGGCGGAATCAATTATCTTGGCAGTGTGGCCACAGGTACTGGTGAGGAAAACCGTAGTCGGTAGGGCGGCCCACGGCTTCCAATGGTGATTTTGGAGCAATGACGGCTCTGGGAAAGACAATTTTGTCCTACGAATGATTAGGAAGGGTTAAAACGGATACGCCGATAGTGGGCGTTGGGCAGAGCGATTGACTGCCTGAAAGCCGATCCAGGAGGAGCTCCAGTTGCCACGGCGCCTTTCTCGGAGATAGCTAGCGAACCGGAGGCGATGTCGTGGGATGAAGCAGACCCGGCAACAGTTTTGGGCGGAGAAGGAGGAGATGGCGTCCTTGTATGGCCCGTAAGGGCGAAAGTTGCCAATCGTAACATCAGTGAAGTAGAGTGGTGCATGGAGCAGAAGGGAGGAGAGGAGGACACTTCGAGCTTACCCAAGTTGATACCCGGAGCATGGATAGTGCGTGGTTTGCGCGTCGTCAGTGGAGGGGGGCGGATGGCGACGGTGGGTTAGAAGAGAGGGGGAACTAGCCCACCCAAACCGATGCCCGGTATGGAATGCGCACATTCTCTACGTCACCGGCGAAGAGGCGGTGGAAGGGTCCGACTACTGTCTAGAACGGCCCCGTACCAGGCTAGGAATGTTCAAGAACCTGAAAAAAAATATCGAGCTCGGAAAAGGAGAGCAATGGGATGGTAGAAGTAGGGCGGAAAGAAGGGAGAACGCGCCCACCCAAACCGATACTCGGCTCGAAAATCTCACACCCGGAAAAAATAACTCCAACTCAGAATGTGGGAGTGGCAGGATGTGGTGGAGGGTTGGGAAGGAAGGGGGAACGAGCCCATCAAAGCCGGTGCCCGGCTCAAAGAGGTCACACCTGGAAAGGAAGAGAAATCACACGTTAAGATGGCAAACCCACAAGGTGGCGGCAGTGGCGTTACAGACGTGCCTTCAGGAACGGGTACGGGGCTCGGAGCCAATGGGTTAGACATGAACCGTTCGGATTCGGAGCCATTGGGTCAGAAATGAACTGTTCAGTGTTCACCGGCAACAGAGGAAACGGTTGAGGAATAAACAAAATGTGTCACCCGAGAAAAAACACAACCCACTGGAAAGAGGTACGCCTGGGTGGCGAACCGGGGTGGATGAGAAAAACCGTGTAAAGGAAAGCCAGGGCGCGCGAGCACCGGTGAACCCGGGTTCGGAAGGTCCTCCGTGGTTGTGTCATCAAGTAAGGCTGAAGGGCAGATGATGGTTTGGCTTCGGTTAATAGGAGGGGTTGGATAAGGGAATGTGTCCTTGGTGGGCTGGTAAAAGCGAGGTGGTTTGCGCCCGGTTAACCGTGAAAAGGGGTATTAATGACTCCAACGGTTGTTGAAAGCAGGCTTACCCACACCTTGATGAGGAGAGCGGCTGATATCTTCAAACGGGTGGTGGCTTCGAGGGAGCGGGTGCTATTCCCAGTGGCCAGCGTCGCCAACGTAGGTTGGGATGGGAGCGGCTGATGTCCCCAAGGCGGTGGCGTCGCCACGGAGGGGGTGGAAGAGGGAGGGGGTGTTGGCAACGGGGGAAGCGGCTACCTCGGAGCTTTCGACGATGCGAAGGTTCTGGGAGGGTCTCCGTTAAGGCGCAAGTGGACCGGGAGGCGGATGTATCGTGGAGGCCCGGGAAAGAAGGGGGCGATGTCGTGGATAGATCGGTGACGTTGTCAAGGAAGCCAACCCCGCCAGGTAGATGGAGACGGTCCGATTCTCGAGTCCGTAGGGCATCGTCAGCCCGCTGCTTCGGCGGAGAAGGACCGGGACCCAAGCCCAGTGGCTCTGTTGGATCGGGTGTGGTCAGAAGTGTGCAGGTAGTGGGCCTTTCGGTGGAGTCGGCAGCGAGCCCAGAGCAAGACGGCTCTTTGGTAACACGTCGCGGTGCAGAAGGGCAAGGAAGAATCGGTAGGTACGCCTCTGCAGCAATGAAGGGGACCGGCACGGAGGTGGTCCGTGGGAACAGTTCACGTCGGTAGGGCGCTAGGACAGAGTTCTTTTGGCGAAACCTGTCGAGTTGGAAGGGTGCCGGGACGAGGCCGGCAGTCGGTGGGTTCGGTGGGAAGACCGAAAGGGGGTGGCTCGTTGGAAACGCTGGAGAATGGAATGGAGCAGGGCAGCTGCCAAGCCAATAAAGCGATGGCTGCTTCTGCTTATGGGTGGGATGCCAGTCTCGGGTGTACCGTTGCCGAAGCTAAACACGCAAACTGGGGGGGCAGCGGTGGGTGTGGAGGGTTGTTGGGTGGTGGTGGTACGGAACAAGTTTCGGCGTTTTTCGGCCTTGAAACCAATGTCCCAGGTTGGTCATAAAGGGGGGGCTCTGGCGTTTATCGGCCTCAGAACCAATATCGCATGTTCGGTCTTAGGGGCGGTTCCGATACTTGGTTCAAGCCCTGTGAGCTGCGAGGTAGTGGTGTCGCTCAAAGTGTCGGCCTTAGGGCGATGTCGGAAACTGCTCACACACGGCGGTAAAAATAACACTCTAGAAGAGGAATCCAAAGAGAGGTACTATTAAAAGGTAGAACATCCTAGAAAAAGGTAGCTTGATGTAGGCTGGCTTCGGTGTGCTGCCAACCAGTGATCAATTGCGGCTGTTTCTTAGAATATCACGTGGCATCGGCGAGGGAGCAGATGGCCGCTATCAACAACAGAGCCGGCTGAATCCAAGTGCTCGCAGAGGGAGCCTCGGTTTTGCATCACCAAGGTTGTAGGAGGATCTCCGTGGGTGGCGTTCATGGAGCGGGGCGAAGATATCGTGGGGGTCCTGTCTTCAAACGTTGGATGAGCCGGAGTGAACTTGCTAGGAAATGATAGATCTGTGGTCCGTGTCCACGCAATGCACGAAGCCGGCGAGGATGACGGAGCAGGGAGCTTAAGACGTATCTTGGGCAACCATGATCGCGAGGCTTCTGTCTTCATGACGGGGTTGTCTCTCGGGCCCAGGGCAGCTGTGCGGTCAACACTAGTGGTGCGGCGGACCGTCGTTCGCGGGTTCGTTGCTTGTCACTTGAAAACGGTGCACGTCCTCGGACGAGTGCGGTTGGAGCCCCCAATATATAGCCGAGGCGAGCTGGGTGTGCGATAGTCCTGAATGTAAACAACCAGAGTCGTGCTGAAATCCGGAACCGCTGGTAGCCGTAAACTTGGGCAAGTAGCGTTGTTCACCGGTGGAAAATGTCCTGTGGGGCATTACGGTTGGGCTCGGCGTCTTGACTTCCGCCCACCCACACCTCAAGACAATCGCTAGAACAAGGAAATCCATCCTGAGCAAGCGAATTGCATACTTGGAGCTGGGAGGGGGGAGTGAGTTGTTGGGGGCGCGGGGTTGAAGCTAGTCCTCTCTCGAAGGTGAAGCTGGATCGTCGTCCCGCAAACAGATGGCTTGCCGCCGGCGGTGCTGTGTAGCGTTCAAGGCTGTGGCGCAAAAGTTATTGCCGGCAGGCCACGCTGTCGCTGTCAGTGCTGTTATCGTTGTCGCGGCTGTTATCCGAGGAAGAAAGGCGATCATGGTGCTTTCGACCCAAACAATAATCGCCACGGCAGCTATAACAAGCTACACTGGTGCACTGGTTGCCGCAGTTTATTCCGGGTCAATGCGCCTGGTTGGCGGTTGGCGGTGTTCGCGTTGCCGCAAGTAACAAACGGAAAAAACAACATCTTGAAGTACGTCCAACTCTGGGTTGAGCGCACCAGAGACGTAGCGGTGCTGCTACAGTGGGACACCGTCGCGGGCAAGACGCAAACTTCAGGAGAAGCGCCCGAGGGACAGCTGGGGTGGTCGATATCCAGGTGGTTGGGAATGTTGCTCGTCGCAGGTTGTCCCATACGGAAAAATGGGATGGTTGCGATCCATCACCTGTTGCGGTTCGTGAGACAGATGCAGGCGCTGTGGGCGTCACATTTCGGGGTGGTCGCGATCGCCGTCGTGCCCACCACGGACAAACTGGCGTCTGTATGGTTGGGCGACTTCGCTGCCGCTGCTGCTGCGTTGAATCTTGGGGATGTAAGACGCGTGCGACGATAGAGGTGCAGCACATTTTTTCTGAGGTTCCTCACTTTGGGAGGTGAAGAAAAAAACTTCTTGACCCAAAAACTGATTTGGAAAAAAGTAAACCTGCTTTATCGCGAATGAAAAGTCCCATGGCCTAGGTATAGAACAAGAATCATTAAAAAAAACACGTATTTCTGACTATTTTGGCCCAAGTATCCCAGTCATTCAGAAACCATTTAATATGTCAGAGGAAAAGTGCCGCCTCTATCGTAGCAGGCGTCGTCTAATATGGTAGGGTAGTCGGACAAAAGCGAGGGTCTTGGCTCGGGCGGTAGGTGATGCGGTGGGTGCGTGCGGCGGTTTTGTGGCTGGCTGTGGTAATGTTCCATGGGTGGCGGGCGCTGAGGCTAGTAGGGGCGTGCATGAGCAATGGTTGCGGCGTTGAAAATGGTGGGCGGCTCTGTGGTCGTTCGGCAACTGTATCAGCGGCGGAAGAGGGTCAGAATTTCTAAGAAACACACCTATCAGGTAGGGGCGCAACGGCCGTGGCAATGAAATGTGTGAGCGACACTTAAGCCGTTTGGGAAACTGCATCAGCGGCGGAAGTGGGTTGGAATTTCAAGAAAATATACCGAACAGGTAGGTCACCGCTGTGGCCGTTTGGGAAACTGCATCAGCGGCAAAAACGGGTCGGAATTTCAAGAACATACACCGAACAGGAAGGGACGCACTCGCATAAGGGCAACGGTTGTGGCGATTAATTGGCGGGTGGCACTATGGCCGTTTGGGTAACTGAGTCAGCGGCGAAAATTGATCGGAGTTTCAAGGAAATAAACCGAGCAGGTAGGTTACCGTAGACGGAGTGTCTAAGGATGCCGACACCCGCGACGGCAGAGTCATAGTTGGGTAGGAACATCGTGGTATGTAACCCAACGAGTATTATACCTTAGGGTTAGGCTCGTCTTTGGGTGGCGCCTGGGCGAGACCTCAGGCGCACCGTATGCAGTTGTGTGCGAAGGCGGGCAAACAAAAGATGAGGCGGTTAGGTGCAGGTTGTTTAGCGCAGTGGTCGCGGATGGAAGCATCTGATCATTGTGTTATGAGAAAAACAGAAGCGGTTGGGCGCAAGATGCTGAGTGCTGTGGTAGTGGACGCGTGCGCTTGAACCATTGTGGTTATAGGCGCCGGCCTCTTGGGATGGGCGGCTATAGGAGCCAGGGGTGGGGCGCGCACCGGGGTTGGGACAGCGACGTGTCGGTGCGGACAGTAGTAGCAGTTGTAGGGATGCATGAAGTGGTCAAAGCTCGAGTATACGAGCCGTGTCGTCGCGGCGACATACTCTACGGTAGCCATATCGCGGCACTTGCTCCATTTTTTGGATTCCTAGCTGCAAAATACCTCTTACCCTCAGCCACGAAAAGCCGCAGGTGCGCCAGGTGGACGCCTCACGTACAGGGACGCGTCCTCCTAGTCTCAGCGTGTAAGATGGCGGTACCCAATACCGAATGACCCGGTTTAACGGAAAGGGTCGGGGATAGTGGTGGCGGTGAAAGTGCTGTCACGGTCCCGGTCTCCAAAGGCACATTTTGTGGATTTGCTCTAACATAATGTTAACGTCTTTTACCGTACATGTATCATTCATGGTCACAGCAAGTGGAGAACGTGAGGCATACTGCTCATCGCGAGGGTTGGTGGGATTCGTATTGATCAGGAATTTGATTGGGATGAGGTGGTAACGCACGCACCGGGGATGTAGGATGTAGTACAAGCAGGTTTCGAACGTGACCGAGGGGGCCGGAAGATTATGGGAACATGGTAGATACACCGGAGAGGGGGACCTTGGGTGCTCGGGAGATGATAATAGCCACCGACTACGCAGTCGAACTCGCAAAAAATCCGACCTTACAACACGGAAAACATGTGTACCTCTTCTACCCTTTGAATGCGTTAAATAGGTTGAAGATCTTCTGAATCTTTATCGGGGGATCAAAGGACGGCGTATTTCTGACGTTCACTGTTTTTAAATTGCTGGATGAGTTCCATGGAACACACGTAATTTACTCATGGAAATGCGGGGAAGATAGCACACGGGGTGCTATTTTACTCAACATAGTTTTGTTCACGTATGATCCAAAACGGCTTGGGTCTTTCCGACGCTGTATAAGGTCGGATGACGGCTTGGGTATTTCCGACGCTGTATAAGGTCGGATGCGCATATCGCTAACATACGGAAACGCACGGAGAATCACCTCGACAAAACCGGCGGCAGGCACCGCCACTATGGGAGTGCTTTCGCAGCTACGGCTGCGGGAACGCCTTATTCGAGCGCTGTTGCCGCTGTTGCTGCGGGATTCCCATGTACAGCCGCTTACCATTTTTCCGCTGGTGCCGCGGTTCCCCCGCTACGTCTTGGGGCCGGCCAATTTTTTCTGGGCACTCCTACCGTTGCGGGAGCCCCTACTACGGAGACTGGGGCTCACCCCGTCGCTTCGGTCAGGAAATTTAGGGACGCTTCGCACGTCGACGCTGCGGGAAACCCTTCTGAGACAGCTGGGGCTCGCCTCGACGCTGAGGCGAGCGCGACCGTCTTAAACGACGGCCATTTTTGGGCGGCGCTGTCCACTGCATGCCGGTGGCGAGCCGCCGTAAACGTTTCGGAGCGGACCTAGCGGCACAGGTTGTGGCTGCAAGATCGGCAGTGCTAGTACAGCTGCCGGAATAGAGCCTGTCGGTGCGGCAAGCCAGACGGAAGACCGGCCACGTGTCAGCGTCTGAGCCTGTGCTCTGGCCAACCCCTTCGGATCACACCGACCGTTTGACGACCCAAGTCGCCAGCAACAACCGCTCCCACGAGGGCGGTGATGGTGAAGACGATGGTCGCGGCCGCAGTGGAGGTGGCGGCGGTGATGGCCGCGATCGGTGGGGGGGCGGTTCCGGGAGGAACAACCACGGAGACTCCGGCCATAGCAGCTGTGGTGGTGGCAATGGGTGTCGCACGGGCTCGGTGCACCGCGGCAAGGGAGGGGGGCACAGCCGGCCTTCGGAGGCAAATCGAACCGCCAGCCCTCGGTAGGGCGGGCTGATTATTTCATCTCGTGCCCACCCTCCGACTCTCCTGAGGGGGAGGACATTGGGGCCCCTCCTCCTGACGTCAAAGTAGTGCAACCGCACAAGAGGCAAGCCCCGTTCGTCTCTGCAAGATGTAGCCTCCTTTACGGATAGGGTACAACAAATAACAATTTCTGACAACCACTCGCAGCCGTTACCATCCGTTCTCGCCCGCAGTCGGCAAGTCTCTGTAGATGCGTCCGCCTCCCGGATCAAAGCCGAACATATAGCCGCTGTCAAGTCTGGGAACGTCGATATCGATACGCGAGAGGTAGAGCGCATCACATACTTGCCCCCGACGAGCCCCAACCAGATTATCGTTTCCCTACAACTAATGCGCTCGGACAAAAAAGCCCAAACCCAAATTATGATGATTTTCGATTCGCGTTGCAGCCAAGGCGGCCTGAAACTCGCGGTTTGGGTCCCCGGGTGGGAACGTACTCTTCACAATGCTTTCGCACGTGCTATCTCCCCTGACAAACCGTCCGCCCCCACCTTCAACACCGACATTGACGACAATTTTGGCTAGGTCTAGCGAGCTCTTGGCCGGGGAGATTCCGGACCGGCGGCGTTCGACCATCGTCTCCAAGGTGTTGAGGCTGCAACTCGACCACGGAGGTGCGGTGTCTGCTCTCAGTGAATTGCATAATTTTGGGTCCCATAAGGTGCCCCTCTCGCGGCTTACTACCGTGCTTTCCGGATGGTAGTTTCGGGGGTGACAGGCATAAGCGCACGTTGGCACCAGGGATGGGGCTGGTACTAGAGACAGATCGCTCTAGTGTAAACGAGCGGTTCCGCCAGCTCATGCTTAGGCTGTACCCAGGAGAGCTGGCAACTGGTTCTTTGCATTTTGGGGTCAATTGATGCTATGTGGTTAGCCTTAGGCACCCTCGCAATCAATAAGACACCTGCCATAAATGGCGAAAACTCGTTTTGACTACCTATTGCGGCATCGGGGTGGGGGCGTTTACGCCCCGTCGGGGCCTTCGCCTGCCGCCCTAGGCCGCGGGCAGGGACGCGCACCACCGGTGACTTCTGCATGGGCGATGGGTTCTAAACCCAACTCTGTTATCATGAATGTTTCACAAGATTCGTCCGACCCCTGGATCTCATCCACGTCGTACTTGCATTGGCCGCTTGCACACTGTGATGCAGCTTGCACTGTTAGTGGTAGCTTTTCGACCGATTACCCGCCTCTGTGGAGCTGTCTCCTCTCACCAACAGCCCGCGCGGCAGCCCTTCGTGGAAACCAAGGACACTGCCTAAATTGCTAGTAAACAACACATCCATTTAAACAGTGTCAGCACCCTTTTAGTACTATTTAGCGGGTGCATCAACCCGGAGCTTGGTCAGCTCTAGGTTCACGGCCGATGGCATAGCGCTTCCCCGTGTGATAACGAACAAATTATTGCATTGTGGACAACCGCACTCCGAACCTACGAAGCCAGTCCTCGGAGCTGATAACACCGGGCCCGTGGTCGCGCGAGTCGGTTCATTTACCTAGTATATCACTATTAATAGTATAGAGGTAGCAGTTGCAGTAGTTGAAGCTGGTGTCAGGTGGAATATGGTTACTGAGCAGTAGTTAGTTATAGTTTTAGTAACCAAAACTCGACAGAAAGCCAGCGGCCTGTCATTAACCGTATGAACATTTCAGTTAGTTGTTGTCGGTCGTGCCTTTGATCATCACGAAGTGGGCGGTGGTAGTTTTAATCAAATCGTCGCTGGAACATGCTAGCGTTACCATGGGCTGCTAGGATGTACGAAAACCGAACGAGCAACGCGAGTTGGGAAGCGAGTCCCAATCGCCCCCCTCCCCCGGCTCCCCAGTGAGGACGGCAGTACGACCGGTAAACGACGTTATGAATAATTCGCCAACACCAATCGAAGGCATTATGTGTTGTCGATGCCGGTTGAATTAGATGAATCGGTTGCGATTTACAGCTAAAACAACACGATTCTTGCTAAGAATAACAGTCAGCTTGTGCATACGAGCTGCATACGAGCGTCTATGTCCTTTGAACGTGCACTCCGCAAATAACACAAAGGCCCAAAAATCCACCTCGGAAACCCGGGGACGTCCCCTGACAATTACCATATGTTGGCCCGATGTCTATTTTGCACGCACATGGTCGGCAACTTGCCAATTGTGGGCACAGGTCGGTGCATTGCCGATCCTGCATGATGCCTCTCTCTGTGTGCGTGAGTGTTCTTGCTCAAACTGAAGCACGCAAATGACATCGGTACCTGATAGGACGTCACCAGACAAATGTTATCACGCTATATCTCCGAATCTCTCTGTGTTCTTGATCTCTCTTCATGACATTTACACGACCGCTCTTGGTCGGTACATTATGCATCCTTCCGGCTACATCTCTTGACCATACCGCTTTCGCTCTTGGGGAGTTTTCGCAGCACCGACGCATACACTTTCCGGGAAGTCTGCAAGTAAAAACACTCAATACAAGGATCGGGCGGGGCCGCCTATCGACGGCCATAACCTATTGATGATCAAAACCTATTGAACGTTAGGTGGCATGTGGCGTGTATCAGCTCTTAGCTGGTGTACGCTTGCTTTCGGATGACCCGATGAAGACACAGCCTATATATATGATTTGAGGCAAACGAAGGCCACGGTCAGGTGAGCCTGTAAAAGCTGAGAGCTCTGGCAGAGAAGATATTGTTCGGCAACCCCAGGCCGATATGTTGATTGATGATTCTTTTGCTCAGCAGATGAGAGCTGATGGTGAGCAAAATGGAGTGATCGAGGTGGGCCTGGTCATCACCTGATCGAGACGGCACAATGCGTATGCTACGGACAGATGTACTCTACGGGTAGTTGTCTGATCCACCTACAGCAACGTTTCCTAAGGCTTGGTCGTGGTCTACCGTACCTATAGGAATGTTCCCTGAGGTTTGCTTCTCGGAGCTTAGCTACGTCAACGCCCCGACAGTCAGCCTAAAATCATATTCCATGAATACTGCTCCAGGTACGTTATTCCGCCGCATTTATTTGATAACACCCCACTGCTCGTACGTACTACATGTGCCAGCTTTTGGATATGATTAGCCAGTAAACGGCTGTGCATCATGTAACTGAGTTATTACTGGTGAGACTTCTGCATGCTAAATACCGCATCGATAAACGGCACCTAACAGACTTGTCACGTCTGTCTGTTGTACGAACAACTCGCAATGTATACCAGATGACTTTTAAGTGTTATCAAGTGGCGACTTGGTGGTTACTGACAAGTAGCATCTCTAATACCTCCTCCCGTTCAGTTAACACTTTCTCACTCTGCGTTACATGCTGAAAAACTCCGTAACAAAAATGCATGCAGCAATGTTCAATGATAAATACTGGGAAAAATGTTTTGCGTAAAGCAAACTCATCTTGCTAAAATACCCGAGGGATGAACACAAAACAAGCGGACACGAAAAATCCTGATCTGACACTCTACGTGCTTCTGCATATTTATGGAAGTTAACTTACTAGATCACAATACCAGAATAATCAGACGTGAACTATATTCCGATGGGTTAATCAACCAAGAAATAGAAGATGTTTGCAGTAGTCTAAAACAGTGAATGTGTTCATCATTCCGCAACAATCATGGGAGTGAACGGCCTACCAGTGCTCCTGCCGCCCTCAAACAAAGTAACAAATGGGCACTGCCAGCGATTTACACCACTTAATCTAGAGAGACATCACCTCTCGTGTATTTAATCTTCCGTGTGTACTTGTCCAGGTGGCAAGTTTTTTCGGCCGTATATATCCTGAAAAACCGGAGATGGCGTAGTTAAATTAAGATTCAACTGTCCAGTCGATATTACCTTTCCGACTTGTACCTTACTTGGTACTAACTGCGATATTTCGCAATTTCCAAACCGTGCACAAAACCGGTCGTTGTCTCTGCTCGCCCCGTACAAAGAAAACATGCGACACTACGTACAGCTTTGGTAAAGAGATTACGTATTTAACACTTCCAGTGGCTTGACCTTGTTGGTGTAGACGTTGTTGGTGTAGACGTTGCTAGATGTGCTTGGTCTGTTGTCCGTCGCCTGAACTTACAGGCTTAACTTCATCTTGAAGTTGGAGAGGTAGGTAGATTTATTTCTCTCAAAACTTATTACCGTCATCGGCTCCGCCTCGACTGTTAATTATGCAGCCAGTCTCCGCGTCTTGGCCTCGATGTTTATGGGCTCGTCGTTCAGGATGGAGAGAAAGCTTGAGGTTGGCTTGCGGGTGTACACGAAGGCCGGAGATGTCGCCGGTGGCTCTTGGTCGTCTTGTGTTGATTCCGCAGATCCTGTCTCGGGTTTTGCCCATGGCTGTCCTTTTGCTGTCATGAGCTTGTGAACCTCCTCCTGTCCGTCTGTTTCGTTGTTGAGCTTGGCTCCAGGGCTTGGCTCAAAAATAGCTAATGGTCCGGTAGTCCCAGATGGCGATGATCCAGCGACTCCAATGGTCCCATGTGATGCTGTTGTTCCAGCTGATGCTCCGGTGATCCAATATGAAGTTAATCCAGTGATCCCAGATGCAGTTGCTCCGATGTGTTATGGTGATCCAGATGACGTTGCTCCGAAGATCCTGTGCGAAGATGCTTTGGAGATCCCAGCTCCGGTAATTCCGGTTCCAGTGATTCCAGGCGATGCTGATCCGTGAAGTGGATGGCGTCTTAGTATGTCGTTGGGGATTTTACTCACCTGGTTTTCCTCCTCCGAGATCCGAAACGGGTCTCTCTCGGTGAAGGTGAAGTTTTCACACGTGGTCGGTGGGGTTGTCCCCGATGCTCTGTTGCGTGCGTGTTGTCAAAGGTGTCCTCGACTCTTGGATTGGGTCTTGTACTGGCGGTCTCGTGACGCGGTACATCCGGTGCGGCCCCAGTTGTTGTAGAATGTGCGTCCCCGGGCGTAATAGCAGGTGTAATTCCTGTCAAGGACACTCCAACTTCTTGCGGTCTAGTGCTCCAGCCCTTGTTGACGATTCTCCAATCTCTGGTGATGATGACGCTTCGGCTGTTGTCGATAACTTTTCTTTTTCCGGCAGGTTGTTGTCGTAGTAGTGTAGCATGACCTGGACTAGCGCAAAAAAGCGCTCCGTCTCAGTGACAATGGCTTTCTCGGGCTTGTCCGGGATTCGCGCATGTTGACGCTCAGTCTCCGTGACAGTAGCCTCTTCAGGCGTGTTGTTTCCGCCTGTTGGTGTGCACTCCTTGTGGGTCGCGTGATTCTGTCCATACCGCGCGGATACCTTCTTCAGTTGGCGCAATACCGTCGTGGTCTTCTCCATGGCTATGCTGAAGTTGGTGCAGAATTCTTGGATATTTATGAAGGTGAAAACGCCTCGATTGGCGTCGTTGCTTGTCTGTGCTGCAGGAACTACAGCAGGCGTTGATGACGTATCAGCCGTATCGCCGAGGGTGCGAAGGAATACGTCGTAAGAGCATGCGCCCTTGTCCTCTGGGTTTTGGGTGAGCGGAAGCGAAGTGCTGCTGTCGAACTGCAAGTGGGGGTTTCCAGTCTCGAGGATAGTGCTTACCCCTGATTGCATTGCTTTAATGGAGAAGACATTGCGTCCCAGTCCTGGTACGAACATGGCCGAGATGGGAACAGGAACACGCTCGCCAGCCTGGTCGATGATGTATCCCCAGATGGTACCTGTTGCTGTTGCGAACACCTTCTTCCCGTTGGTCATGATGGTCTTCGGATCCTTTAGCTTCTTGCAATCCCTCATGCTTTTCTGCAGTCTTGGAATCAGCTCCTCGTCTATCAGGTGGTCCGACGCGCCGCTGTCCACACGCATCGTGAACTTGTCGCTGTTGGGGTGAACACCCCTGTTGCCGCTACCAGCTAGCAGCCCTGTAAACGTGAATCCCTCTTCGAAACCATCGTCGAAGTTGAGGGACGGCATTTCGTCGTCGTTGGGCGTGTGCTCGCGCCTTGTACAGCAGAGGCAGTGTGAGCGCGTCCACTCTGCGGTGGGCTTGGCACTCCTTGCTTGCAGCATTCCGTGTCGTCGAGCGAGGCAATTTTGTGTACAGAACACCACTTGTGCTCAGCTCCAACGTTGGATGCTGCCTTGCCGTTTGAAGATTCCTTGTTCTTCTGCTTGTTGTGGGCGCCAGTAGACTTGCTGTCGTTGTCGTCCTTCTTTTTTCAGCAGTCGCGGGCGTAGTGCCCTTGCTTTCCGCGATGACTGCATGTCGATGCCGCAGTCATGGCTACGCCACGACCAACGATTTTGGTGTCGCTGTTGCGGGAAAGATCATCTAAATAAAGATGGCGCATCGTGCTCTGCATCTGATCGATGTCGAAAGTCGGGTCTCGGTACATCATCTTGATGTCCTTGTACTCCGCCGTGAATCCTTGTTCACAGATGTTGTTGAATCTGCGGTCGGAAATCATCTCGCCTATCTTCTCGAGCTCAGAGCGCGCGAGCGTCTTTCCATAAAGTGGGAGTCCGGATCTTCTCCTTGCTCCATGTTGGTGATGACGAGCTTGTCCATTTTCGCCCGGATCACTTCGTCGGTGACCTTGTTGTACTTCGAGACATGCTTTTGTATGGCCTTATGTCCGTCACCGGTCGTCCCAGTCTCATACTCGTGCTTGAGTACAAGTAGAGATGCTGGTTTCTCCGTTAATAGGAAAAGCATGCCGTACAGATCTTGATTTGCCCTTTCATAAGCTGCGGTTTCTTGTGCGAGTGCTGGTGAAGATCCCGCACCGGCCGCCGCTTCGGTCGGTCGAGGATGTTCTTTAATGAGGTTAGCGATATCGCGTCTGGATGCTCCAATTACAACCGCCAATCGTTTATACTAATCTCGAAAATCAGCTGGGCTGCGCCCATCGAACGTCTTTAGTCATTTAATGGCGTTGGCGAATGAAGTGCTACTGTTGTTGGGTTCCCCCCATATGGTGATGTTGAGTAGGTACCACAGAGCAGTTCACTCAGATGTCTTGTATGATGTCGGTACCTGTACAGCAGTGTAGTAGTACCAGTAATCCCGCCGCACGTATGACACGAGCTGCTGTATTAAACAGCCGTTTCAAGTGCAGTAGTGGTGCTTGTGTAGAAATCGAAGGCGTTATGGAGATTTCCCAAAAAAAATCGGAACTCAACAAAATAAAGCAGTACAAAGTACCTCCTGATGCTGCTGGGTGCTGGCTTGCACTAGTCGCCTTGATGATAAGAGTCTCCTTTAACAGACAGCTACTCTACTGCCCGGAGTTGCTCTTGATAAAGCTTGTCGCTTGGAGTTTGGCGAGTCCTTAATGAGAAGTCACGCCTTTGGGCCGCACTCTCAACGAGGTGCTTTAATCAGTTTTGGTCGGTCTATCACGATAATCACACGTGAAGCCTATGGCCCGCACTCAACGAGAGGTGCGCGGGGCTCGAATTTTGGTCGGTCTATCACGATGATCACACGTGAAGTCCTTGAACTAGAGGTCAGGGCTCTATTAACAGACAATGGCTTGTACCGTCGAGAGTTGCCTCTGTACCGCTGTTGCTCAGAACGACCCGCTTAATTGGAGTCGAGGCAACGTGCAGCAGTTGTTTACTCGAGTATATCGAGGTTTTGTTTTGGGATCCTTGACGATGCAAAGGTGGGTCCCGTGCGCGTGGATGGTTGATTTGATACAACCTGTGATGTGGTGGCGTTCTATACCTCTGGGTACCTCTATCACAGCTCTGGCATCAATTGCTCTGATTGAGTGCGTAGGGTCCACTAGATATGCTAACTCACTCACCGCGCATTTCCAACAAAGTACTCGTAGTCCTCCGTCTGATACTTCTCGTCGTACTCGTGTAGAGATGTAGAAGCTCTCGTAAGCAGGAGTAGATTTCTTGATCAGCCGTCCTCAGTGATGATGATCGTGAATCTGTGCTGCCGCTCTCCTCGTTTACGCGTGCGAGGCTCATAACCTATTGATGATCAAAACCTATTGAACTTTAGGTGGCACATGTGGCGTGTATCAGCTCTTAGCTGGTGTACGCTCGTAGGCTCGCTTTCAGATGACCCGATGAAGACACAGCCTATATATAGATGATTTGAGGCAAACGAAGGCCACAGTTGGGTGAGCCTGTAAGAGCTGAGAGCTCTGGCAGAGAAGATGTTGTTCGGCGACCCCAGGCCGATATGTTGATTGATGATTTATTTGCTCAGCGAATGAGAGCTGATGGTGAGCAAAATGGAGTGATCGAGGGTGGGCCTGGCCATCACCTGATCGAGACGGCACAATGTGTATGCTACGAATAGATGTACTCTACGGATAGTTGTCTGATCCACCTACAGCAACGTTTCCTGAAGCTTGGTCGTGGTCTACCGTACCTATGGCAATGTTTCCTGAGGTTCGCTTCTCGGAGCTTAGCTACGTCAACGCCCCGACAGTCAACCTAAAATTATTCCATGAATGTTGCTCCAGGTACGTTATTCCGCCGCATTTATTTGATAACACCCCATTGCTCGTACGTACTACATGTGCCAGCTTTTGGATATGATTAGCCAGTAAACGGCTGTGCATCATGTAACTGAGTTATTACTGGTGAGACTTCTGCATGCTAAATACCGCATCGATAAACGGCACCTAACAGACTTGTCATGTCTGTCTGTTGTACGAACAACTCGCAATGCATACCAGATGACTTTTAAGTGTTATCAAGTAACGACTGGATGGTTACTGACAAGTAGCATCTCTAATACTATAATCATAGTCGTTGCGCAGAAAGGACGTGACTAAGAGAAGGCGACGTTAAAGGACCATACCAAGAGATGGAGGTGCTACATGTATACCAGCATATATTTGACACATAAATTTCTTGGAATTTGAAATGTACGATAAAAAAACAAAGGCTTCGATGCGACATGCGGGTTGACAAACAAATTGCACGTACTGATACGGTGGCTTGACGAGCTACCTCCGGCTCACCTTGCCCTCTGAAGGTTCGTAGTGTCCAGCAGCTGGCTATGCTCCGATTTGCAACCCAGCGTACAGATTGACCTGAAACTTCAAATTTCAGCGAGGTCAAAACGTTGAGTCTCACAAGCACATGAGATCACAGATGACAGGTAATCATGCGGATGCACGTGCATACAAGCGAACAGCAGTGTTCATGCACACATGTGAACAGTGGTTTGCCATTGCACGTTTTCAACTTCACTTCTTGTTCTTTTTGTTATGTTTTTTTTTAGAAACAACTCCGTAAATACCAGACGCAACTGCCCGCGGCGCTGCTTTGCACTACCTTCTTGGAAGGCGTTATTGCCACGCTGACGGTTTCGGCTTCACCGACCAGACAAAAGGTCTTTACATGCGCACAGAACCACCCGCCGCTGTTCTGCGCCCGGTTGAGCCACGACCATAAAGCCACGGACATGAAACAACCATATTTTTTCATGTCTCACGTCGTCCGCCACCGTAACAGCACCAGTACAACGTAGCTGCTGCCCAACGACGCCCTGCTGCATATATAGTCTATATATATTATGTACTCTGTGATCTACGTCAACCATGTAAAGGCTGCCCAACGACGCCACCGGCGGGGCATTTGCGGGCTGTCCTGCTTGCAAAATTTGCTGCTGCTGTACGCAAACGTCACGTAGTTTATGCTGGTTTCTTGCTCACGTGATGTTTTCATTCGCCCGGGGCACTTGCGGGTTGTCCTGACCAACATCACTGTTCGGTTTTAAATCCAAAAAAACAAACCCAATAAAATAATAAATGGAAGATCTGGGCCCATATGGGCCATTTTGGTTCCGGCGTCTTTGGCAGTTGATTATTTTTTGGTGTCGGGGGAATATAAAATAAATACGTCAGAACGCCTTACTGCGTTGGGAAGGTATCCTATGACTGCGCAGGCAGGCGAGAAGAGACGACAAAAGTTTGCCGACAACCGTTTGGTGATAAAAAATTGGCAAATACTATAATATAGTAAAGAGATTAGATATTGAACAGCCGGCTGACGAGAATCGGGCCGGTCCAAAGAGCATTCCCCCAGCGTTCCACACTCCGATTGGGCTCGCTTTTAAAGGCTATTCGGATGATCAAAACAGAATCGGGTTTGAAATTGCTTGCGAGAACCCATGGCATACAAACTTATTTTTGAAGTGGAAATACATTTCTAGGTATTTCAAAAGTACGATAAAAAACCAATGGCTTCAATGCGAGATGCGGGTTGACAAAGCAATTGCACGTACCAATGTAGCTGCTGCCCAGCGACGCCCTGCTGCTGCTGCTGCTTCCTCATATGTGCTCTGTGCTCTACGGCAATCATGTCAAGGCTGCCCCACGACGCCACCGGGGGGGCAATTGCAGGTTGTCCCGCGTCTGCTACATGCTGCATGCATACGTCACGTAGATGTATACTGGTTTCTTGCTCAATCGATGTTTTCATTTGCCCGAGGCAATTGTGGATTGTCCTGGCCAACAACATTCATTATTGTTCGGTTCGAGACCCAAAACATCAAACAAACCCAATCCCAAACACACTGGAAAAACTGGGTCCATTTGGGGCATTTTGGGTCCTGCCTTTTTGGAAGTTGCATAATTTTTGGGATCGGCGAAATAGAAATAGGCCAAATCCAACCCAAAATCGGGCAACGCAAACACCGTGTACAACCTCTGACGTTGGGCACCCGCAACTCCGTTCGCACGCCGAACCTCGTGACGGGGAAAGGTGTGCGCAGATGGAAAAGCATTGCACTGCGTCAAGCTTTTAAAGTGTAAAATGTCCAAAGACCGCGCGGAGCTGAAGGGAGTTGTGAAGTATGCTGTTTTGAAAGTAATGCGAATTGTCCCGCTTGCACGGGAGCGTTCACACGTCATAGCAGTTTGGCATATCAGTATATTCTGATTTTTTACCTGTCTTCAAGTCATTTATACGACGCTCGTAGCGGGTGCATTATCGACCGTTCATGCTTCTATTCGTGATACGGCTTTTCATCCTTCAGGAGTCCCGCACGTTGCGTCGCGCATGTGCCTCCAACCTACCTCCATGCTTAACGGTACACCTATAAACAGCTATGGGTTCAGTACCGTCTTTGTGCCTATGTATATTCTTCGTACATCAGAAATCTACTCTATGTTCGTCCCCCCTCGGCCTAACTGTTGCACCGCTGTAAAACTATCCCGCACAAATTTCAAGTGATACATCTCCAAACCTCGGGCGCAAAGCATACCACAAACATTCCGAGTTGCTTGTCCTCAGAACTTGGGTGCGGCTCTATACGGGGTATGTTTTGTGCTCGGTAGCGTTGCACAGGCGGACAGCGGTGTTCAAAGTGCGTGTCTCGCTCGCTGTAAGTAACGCCCGCCAGTCTAACTAGCTAGTCATAGTCAAGAAACGCTGTCGCGCAAGGGCGAAAAGCGACAAGTCCCTGCCTCGCTCTTTTCAAAACGGCGCAAACCCTCACTGACTATCTCGCATTTCTAGACTAGGGAGGTGAGCCGATTCACAGGGGACATCGTCAAAAATCCCACGAATATCACCCCCCTCCTCTTCACCAGGAAACGTTTCGTCACCAACACAACTAACGCTAGTGCTGTGCTCTGTTGCCAGCGCCCCATCTCCAACCAGGTCATGCCCGTCATGCACCTCTGACAGCTCCAACCGCGGCCTTTTTCGCCCAGTGACCGTCAACCCCTCTTCCCCCGGGCAGCGTGCCTCCGACAACACCCCACACTGCCCTGGTTCTACCCCAACGCCCTGCCCGTCGTCTACCATTTTGCAAGCCGCAACGCCACCTCCTTCGCTGACAACGTTGGCGCCGCTGCGGCTAACGCCCTCGTCACGGCCACTGGCATCGCAACCCTTATGTGTACACGCTTCTAATACACAGCGCTCCGGGCACGCGGTCGGCGGAAAGAGTCCCTCCACTGCCCCCTGCTCCCCCGTTACCGCCGCCACCTCCATCTCCCCCACAACTCCCACCGTCGCTTCAGCACAGCCGTCTGGGCAAGTGGTCACCGGGAAGATGGCTTTCGTTGCCCCCTCCCTCTCCATCCCCCCCACCCCCGCTCCGCCCGCCTCCGTCGCCGCCACCGCCGCCGTCACCGCCCCTGCCGCCGCCGTCCCCGCTGCTACTGCCGACGCTTCTGCCTCCATCTCCCTCTCCGGCTCCGCTTCGTTCACCTCCTCGATGGTGACATCCATGGTCACCATCCCCCGACCGGGCTCGGCAGCCCCACCTCCATGCGTATTTATCACGTCGACGCTACCACTGTCGACACCACCGTCGACACCCGCGGCGCCGGCGATAGGATTAGGGATAGGGTTACTCTCCGCAAGCTGTCCGGGGGACGGCAAAAAAGAGTTGTACTGCGACGCGTGAGGCGTCCTGTCCATGGTAGCACCGTGCCCACCGCTAACATCACCGGTAATGTTACCACTAGCGTCACCAGAAACGTCACCGAAATGCGCCACTGGCAACCCGCCCCCGCCCCCGCCGCGTTCATCGCCTCCGCTAGTAATGACAAACCCCGCATTGATGGGGTTATCGACTCCGGCGGTGCTATAGCAAATGTCTCCTGCCCCGATATTATCACCTATGCCCCCACAGATGCTGTGGCCGATACTGTCACGGATGCTGTCACCTACTCCGTTACCAATAGCCTCCACGACACCACCATCGCTAGGGCAGGCAACAGCTGGTGGAGAAATGTTGGCTGTGGCAGCGCTAGCAGCAGCAGTAGCGTTAGCAGCAGCATCAACAGTGACAGCTGCGTTGCCGTCGTCGATGCCGTCACGGATGCTATCACGCATACCGTCCACCACATGACCACCAATACCACTATCACTGGGGCAGGAAACAGCTGGAGGCATCGCAGTGGCAGCGTCAGTGCTAGCATCAGCAACGGTAGTACTAGCATGAGCAACGGCAGCAGCATTAGCATTAGCAACGGCAGTAGCATTTGCAACAGCAGCAGCGACAGCAGCGCTGCTGTCACCGTTGACGTCACGGAAGCCGTCACTGACCGCTTCCTCGATATGACCACTAATACCGCCTTCGTCAGGGCAGGTAGCAGCTAGAGGCGTCGCAGTGGATGTGGCATGACTAGCAACAGCAGTAGTAACATTAAGAGCGGCAGTACCGGTAGCAACTGCAGCAGCGGCGTCAGCAACGGCAGCAGCATTAGCGTTCGCAACAGCCGCGTCATTAGCAGCAGCAGCGTCAGCAGCAGCAATAGCAGCAGCAGCGGTGGAAACGGTGGCAGCGTCGGCGGCAGCTTCTGCCGAGGCAAGAGGCGCACTTGGCGCCAAAAACGCGGCCTGCTCGTAAGAGCCAACGTCAGCCATGCCCAAGGGCGGATGGTCGATGGGGGGATGGTGACCTTCTGTCCCCGTCGAGGCGACCTGAGGGAGGAAAATACAACGGGAGGGGTGACGGTTCAACGTTACTGCTATTGCCAACACCCTCTCACTGAAATTCCGAAGTTCTATCTCTCGAAAAGCGGCCACCACCGAAAACATGCCACATAACTTCCACCTATTTTGCACTCCAAAAAATGGCTGCTGCCAAAAACATGCCACCCTAAATCCAAGCAGTTCCTCCCCAAAAAACATGGCTACATGCAAAAGACACCTAACCCAAATTCAACTACAGTATTTAGTTCCCGACGACGTGGATGGAGGTTTAAGGGGGTTAACACGGGGGTAGGTGAGGTCAGCGAAACCGCCATGGCCCGGCCCAACGAGATATTTCCTAGTTTCGGCAGCAGCAGGTGGAGGAGGTTGGGGACACACCTCCAGCCAGCCACACGTTTGAACAGTCGACAGTCGCGTGTGCGATGTAAAAGATAGATCATGTGACACGTTTTGAATAGAAAAAAGTATTAACAATGTTCCACATCCTAAGGATAAGATCTTGACTATCGACACCGACGCGAACACCGACACTACGAATAACACCGAACCCTACCTGCGGGGGGGCTTCAGAAAGCGCCATCCCGTGCCCTGACTGCGAGTGGCCGTTACTTTCGTGATGGTGTTGTTGTTGGTGTTGTTGGTGTTGGTGTTGGTGGTGTTGGTGTTGGTGTTGTATGTGGTGTTGCTGGTGATGATGGTGGTAGGATTGTTCGAGCTCTCTGTCGCTCGTCAACGCGGCCACGGCAGCCCTCACATGGTCGCGTCCGTTAGCTACCGCCGGAGCCACGTTGAAACCGGCCTCCTGGTTGGAAACGCGCGTTGAGCATGTGTCCAGGAATACGACGGCGACAAGGAAGGGGAGGGAGGGGTAGGAAGCGGTTACCTTTGTTGGCACGCCCACTTTCGGCATGGGTTTCGTTTCATCTTAGTCTTTTTCGGTTCATATGGCATGAGGAAAACAGCGACTTTGTCTCCCGTCTTCCTCACGTTACGGATGCATCCAGGAACACGACAGCGCGATAGGGTAGGGGCACGAGGGGGCGGTAAGGCAGGGGTAGGACTCGGTTACAAGTGTTGATACGCTCATCGTCGGCCTACTTTTCGATGTATTTCGCATTTTTCCCTCGAAACGTGCAGGGGATGAAAAACAAATTCTGACCAAATTAAATTATTTTCCGGCCGCCACGTTCGCGGTCAAAAGGAGCCCCGAACGAACAGCCAACGGCCCAAATCTCATTGGGGAAGAAACAAAAAAAAAGAAGGCAAACACCGCTCGTGGAGTACTTTTTTCCGTTGACTGTATCGAGGACATCATATTCTAAAAACAATTCCAGGCAATCAGTTTCCAGTCCGTCGGTCCGTCCTCGCTTAGGCTTTTTTAGTTTCTAGCCACGATTACGCCAGCCCCATGGGCATCGCTCCGTCGGGAGGGCAGTACCCTATGACACACCCAAAGGGACAAATTTCCGTGCCCATTTTTTTGTTCGAAACTACGGGGGCGCACAGTGTGTGTGTTGTGTCGTGCAAAAAATGGCGGTGTTAGAAGAATCTCATCGACAAAGTTTCATAGGCGCATCGTTCGGCGTTTTCGCCCTTCTCCGTTGTGGAGAAAATTAGCTTGAAAGTTCTACATAGGGGGAACGCTATCTTGGGGTGCTACCCAGTAGTGCCGTGGGCGTATTCCGGAGGTAGGGGCGTGGGCGTGATTAGTCCGTCACTTCTGTTTACCTGCTGCCCCTGCGGCTGCCCATGCTGCTGCTGCTCCTGCTGCTGCTGCGCATGCTGCCCGTGCTGCCTCTGCTGTTGCTGCTGTTGCTGTTGCTGCTCCTGCTGCCCTTGATGCTGCTCCTGATGCTGCCCTAGCTGCTGCCGTTGCCCGAGCTGCTGCTGTTGCTCCTGTTGCTGTTGCTCCTGCTGCTGCTGCTGCTGATGATGATGATGCTCCTGCTCCTGCTGCTCATCCTCTTTCTCCTGCTGCTGCACGGGAGATGTGTTAAGCTCGTCCCTGGCCCTCCGCACGCGTTTGGTCATCTTCTGTACGTGGCCGCTGTCGAGCACGGCTGCCATGAACGCTTCAGGCTCGCCGCTCGATATCGACTGCAGGGGTGAGGTGGGGTGAGGTGTGTGTGCGTGAGAACGTGCGTGAATAGTCGGGCTGTGAGTTGGTTGACAACTAGTTAGTACAGTTGGGCGGAAATGCAACCGAACTAACCGATTTGCCTGGTAGTAATTACCAGTCCGATAGCAAATGCAAGCTCGATATGTAATTGAGCCCATGCGTCTCTTCTGTCATAAACCCAAGACTCGTTGATAATCGTATGCGCATGCAGATAGATCAAAGGATAGAAACATCCATTGGCTGACCCGGGGATGCTCATTTATCGTCCTCTCCTTAACATCTAGGGAATTTCGTGCATTTTTCAAGCATTATTCGTATCGAGCGTATATTTATTGTCGGACTGATATAAAATAAAGCAAGGGTCGAGCCAGAAGCGCGCCAGCCAGATGCAAACACGAAAAACTCCATAAAAATGCCAAGGGCAACTAACTGTCGAGCACGGCTGCTATGAACGCTTCTCACTCGCCGCTCGATGTCGACTGCCAGGGCGTGCGCGAAGGTGTCCGCGAATAACAACCGGCATCGAAACCATGGATGCCCGTTCCATGTACAGTGGTATGCCCACTTTAAGGCCGCCCGGGTTTAAGACTTTCCAATGGATAACACCAGGTAAACGGACCTGTTTCAATATAATACAAAATGCTTAAAATTCGTATGGCAACTATTTTGAACAAGCAAAAGATCAGGCAGACATGGAAGTGAGACCACTGAAACAGCTTGCCCCAGCTTGCCCCAAGGTGGTTGTTAGCGTGGACATGCCACGTGAGGAAAAGCGATCATGCCGGCGGGAATTGAACCCCCGAACGTTATGCTCGGAATCGGGCGCTCTGCCCACCAAGCTACCCTTAGTCAAGCGACATCAGGTATACGACGGGTAGCGGGTAGTGGAATACATCGGCACTGTAACAGCAGTAAGCTGTGTTCTTACGCCCCAGTTGAAGGATTGAAAACACACACGCACGCATCGATATACCGTAGGCTCCACATTTGTAAGGTTGTGGATGGGCTAGTTTCGTGGCCGAGAAAAATCCGACGAACTCACGTTCATGAGTGAACGTCACCCGTCCCGCCACGATTGCGCCGGTCAGATGCAAAGACGCAGGGCTCGATAAGTTACCGCAATGCCACTAACTGTGCTGCCTCAAAGAAAAAGACAGAAACCCGCAAATCACCACGCGCAACCAACTGTACTAGCTAGCCAACCAGAAAAACTATTCGGCGACTGACTATTAGTATTCTGGGAGTATAGTCAGAAAACTCACAATCCTATTTTTTTTTTGAGTGGTAGATCTCACATCGCAGATCTTGTGAAAGACGCTGAAGCCAACGGCGACGAGATCCCTTCGCTTCCTCTGCTTTAAAGAGGAAAACGGCCGACGTTTGTACACGGTGTTGGGCTTGATGTACACGGTGGCCCAGTGCTGAACAAAGCGGGCAGACATCGTGAAATGAGGGAAAATAAAGAGGGAAAGGGCGTGGGTAAAGTAAGGAACGGCAAGAAAGAAAAGTAGCGTAAGGAAAGGAAAGAAAGGAAAGCAAACAGCGTAAACAGAGTGAAGAGAGGAAACACCGTAAATCAATAAAAAGAAGAGAGCAAAGAGATTACAAAGAGAGAATGAAGAAACTAAAGAGGGGAAGAAAGCATCCTCAGCTTCAAAGATGAGAGTGCCCTCCTTTTTTCACGCGCTGTTGGGCTTGGGGGTATAGGGCGCCCCATTGCTGAAGACGCCAAGAAATATCGACCAAGAAATTGAGGCGAGCAGAGAAAACCAGTTCAGGAAAATAAGGAAAGGAAAGCTAATACAAAACGTAAGCCAAGAAATGAAGAGAATATCTAATCATTTATAAATAAAAATCTTCTGCTATGGAGAGAAGGATACCTTCCTCTTGTACACGCTATCGGGGCTTGATGAATACAGCGGCGCATTGCTGACGAAAAGCCGAGAACAATCGACGAAGAAAGCGAGGAAACGAAAACACTTGGAAAGGAAGCATAGACAGCAAGCAGAGTGAGGAAATAAAACAAAGCACAGAAGAGAAAGCAGATAAACAAAGGTAGGGCAAGAAAGTAAGGAAAAGCAAGCAAAGAAAGGTGCTGTATGTATTTCCCGAAAACCACATGCCTCCCCCTTTCACGCACCTTGTGCTCCAGCAGTTTGTGCATGCCCATTGGTGACGGCGTGCCATCATCCGGGGATACTTTCCCCCCCCGCGCCTTTGATTTCTTGACGGAATTCTTCCCCGGCGGTATCGTGGGAGGTACTTGTGCGGGACCTACGCCTCCGTTCTCTACCCCCCCGCCTCCCCCCCGGTGATCGTGGCCAACAGCCGTCCCTGTAACTCCCCCCGCCTGCACTTCTCCCAATCGAATGCCACAACAGCTACTTTCAAACCCGACGTTCGCAGGTAAGCCGCATTCCATGGTAGGGGACGAATTTAGTTGTCCCCCCACCGGGGACGATACGCACATATCCCCTTCCGTAGACATGCCCCCTACTGGGGATGATGCGCACATGTCCCCTGCCGCAGACATGCCCGGGATGTGGTGTTGGAGAGGCTGGTGGTGCTGGTGGGGACCTTGAGAGTGTGGTGCATCCGAAAAACTTGTATGCCAAACGTTACCATTTTCACCAGGGTTTCCAAGAGAAAAAGACTGGTTGGAGGCGTGGAGCGTGAGGCCGTTTGCGGCGGGAGGGGGGGCTTCATTCTCCCCCTCCCCGGTGTGCAATACGGCCCCAGGGGGCCCTGGGAGCCCAGGAGGCTGGAGCGCGGAACTGAAGTAGAATGATATGGGGGTTTGCGCCAGTAGGGGAGGACGGGCAGACAGGGAGAGAGGAAGAGAGAGAGAGAAAGGGGGGGGGTGAGGCGGTTTGGCGTGACTGGGGAATTGCGCGAGTTCATAACCTAGAGCGAATACGGCGGCTTCCCCCAATAAGGTGGTCATATTGCTCTATAGTGTATACCACACCACCGCCGCACAGGAAAACCCCTACCAGCTGTCGGGGCTGTGTAACGACAGCCCACAGCAGTCGACCGCCGACCAGCGCACACACATGGAAACGGCTGCTACAAGCATCCTGCTGCGCGACTCCCCAGCGGCAGCTATTGCACGAAGGCCGGGACGAGCCCGAGAAGACCTGTCTCCTGCGGTGTAACACGAAACGGCGAACTCGCCAATGGAGCCATCAATACTCAATACTAGACATACGTAGGGTAATTTTCACTGACGGCACTTGTTCGACAGCAGCGGCACGAAACGGGAGGGGGGGGCTCTGGGAATGGCATACAGCGTTCACTCACCATGCTTGCTCGACGTACCCAACAGGGGCAACACCTGCATCAGCAGCGATGGTATCATGGTGGTGGTGATGGGTTGGGCAGACATGCGACGAGGAATCTTGTTGCACCATCATGTTGCTGGTGCTGGTGCTGCTGCTGTTGTAGTTGACATCGCTACCATTGACGTGTTGCACCGGCATGTGAAACGGCTCTCGCGAGATCTCGCCTTCTGGCTCGGCTCCCTCCGAGGTTCCCAACGACTCTTCCATCGGGCGGCGCAGCCACATGGGGCCGGGCGTCAGGCGGATAGAGAGAGTCAACTTCCAGCGAGCCTCCTTCCCTTCTCACGTGTGCCATGTTTGCGGCGGAATTAGCCATTTTTTGAACTGAGGGTTTCCAAAGCCTACGTGGCCATATTACCCCGGGGATATACGACATACCCCTCTCGCGAAACCCATCTGTCGTGGCCACTCAGGGCAGACTCGAAGCAGACGTACCCACTCTGCGCCTGGTGCTGCGGTGTGGGTTGCGTGTAAGGTGTGCACTGTGTGTTTTTGTCCTGTGCAAACCCTTGTCGAGTTTTCGGCGGACCATGCGGCGAAGATTCACGAGAACCGCGATGGGCAAATCTCTCCTTGCTCTTACGATAGCCGCTCGCCTTACCCCTTCTTCCTCCTCGTCGTCCTCCTCGTCGCTCTCAAATGGGTCTTCCCTTCACCCATTCTTCATAGCCCCCGCTACCTCGGCCCTCGGACTTGCCGACCACAAGCCTAGCACCAGTGCCGCGAAAGCTTCGCCGGCAAGAGCCAGACGGAGGACTAGACCAACATGGCAAGGCTGCAGGACATCAAGCACAGCAGGGACATCGCCGCCTAATAAATATAGGGCAAAGGCAAGGAGATTCAGCAGCAGCAGCAACAACAACAGCAGCAGCACCAGTAGCAGTAGTGACAACAGCAACAGCAGCAACAGCAATAGCAACAGCAACAGTATTAATGGTAGTACCCGTAGCCTAGGAAAGTCGGCTCTGGCCGCTGGCAACACCAGCAGTAACGGTGCAGTTTCTACAGGGCGGGGTAGTCCGCAGAGGGAGCCAGAGGGACCGGCGGCCTACCCAAGCTTCCCCCCCCTGACCTACGACCAGCTGCCGGAGGAGAGCATTTATCTGCTAGATGGAACTTCAATGCTGTTCAGAGCATTCTACGGCCGCGGTGCTGGCGGGTGAGTGCTTTGAGCTGATAGCTGACAGCGATTGGTCACAGATGGCCTTGGAGACCATTGCCGTGGCCCTTTTGGACCCTAGACACGATACGGTAGGAGTCCCAAGGTGGCGGTGTGCCATTATACATTAGAGCAAGATAACCGCCTTATCTGGGGAAGCCGCGTTATTCATTCCAGGCTCTGATGAGTACTGTAGTGCAGTTCCCAAGTCGCCCCAAGCGATTTGACCACCTTATGTCGGGATACCGCCTTATTCGGAGACCCCTCCTACTGCTGTAGCGATCAACAAGACAGGAATGCTCGCTTGTCATCTGTGTCCGTTCGTGGTATGGTAGTAACCTTATTGGGATGCAACATTAATACGAGCACGTAGCTTTTACGAATCGACTCACAGCCCCGTACCTGGCGCTATGCTCGTGGAGTCAGTCTGATATACTCTTGGCCCCCTCATAGGAATTAGCCCCGCAAGAAGCCCAGCCTGAGACTTCACGGGAACCTCTAAATTCGGGAGCGGTTGCACTAAAGTTTGTACGGATCACGCCCTTTCTTGAATATGAACCCTAGCCTGGGCCAGTGTCTCGGTTTCTCATCAGAGAGCCGGTACTAACTGTATCACTACTCCGATAAACGGCCGCACATTCACACGAGGGGGCTATAATCTCTACTACTGTAGAGCTGGGCACTGGTGACCTCCATCACTAGATATACCACTGCCTTCGACAGCAATCGGTATACTGGATTGCAGCAGTATACTGGACACTGGCTCTCCCCAAACGATCTTGATGGGTTTCTATACTCTAATGTGGCGTGTTTCTTGGACGTGTGTAGTAAGATCAAAGCTGCTGGCAGCATCTACTGGCAGGCTCAATCAGCAGATAGCTAGATCTGTCAGTAATGTTTCTACTGCCATTACGTACTTGTGCCGGTGCCTGTCCCCACCAACCACGCTTCAGAGGCAATAGACAGCAACCCTCTCTTCTCCAACAGACCCCACTGTAGACCAACTGTAGACCAGGTGTGCGTGTTACGGCAGAGTTGAGTGCGAACCTAGCGGTAATACTGCAATATGACCAATTTTGAGAACCGCACTCAAGAACCGCTACCGCTAAAACTCTCGGCAGGGGATGTGGATCTGGACCACCCCCTTGTGAGCATAGGTCTCCAACATAACCATGCAGGGGTTTCTATTTCGGGGACGCTACCAACTTTCAAGAACCGCTATTTTTCCGATAACCTCGTATGGATTTGCGAACCGGGGGCGAACCGGGGCCGGTAACACGCATCCCGGCCATAGACTACCAGGTATCAATCGCGACTACTCTAGCAACACGAGGAGTGGGGTGTTGTCATCCGCGTCCTAGCTATTTTTGGCACCCGTGCATAGCGACCAAAAAACGGCGAATGCGCGCTTATCCAGCTTATATTGTTAGGAAGAGCCCGTCGCAGTTTGGAGTACCAGGTGCGTGCTGCGGCGAAGGGTATACCCCGTTTTCGCTACGAGCCGAGTAAACGCATTCGTGCGAGTGGGTCTGTACCTCGTTCTAAAATGGTCTTGAAACTATAATGTTTCGTTGGCGCAGGGTTAGCTCCGTAACGATTTTATTTGTCGGTGCCTATCGAGAACCCGAAAAGCATAACATATTTAAGACTCGCAAAAGAAGTAGAGTAGCGATTGCTAGCGCGAGCTGTATCTGTTTTTTTTGTTCTTGATCCGCCGGTGGATGGGGAAAAACAAAGCTTCAGCTCATCACACTCCCACGCATTTTCATATATGTCGTGTGTCAATTTAACTCAATTGTGTTCGCGATCCAGCGCTACGTAGCTGGAGTATCCGCGTGTTCCCAGTGGTGACCCTCCTGCTGTAGAAAAAAAAAAAAAAAACGCCTTTAATATAATATATGAAAGAGCCGTACTGAGCACTCAAAACGTTGGTGGTGTGTCTATCAGGAGTAGGAATGAACGGTGCTCCGTCTCGAAAGGGATGCGTAGTCAATGCTTTGGTCAAATGACTAAGGCAAGCATCAAATGAGTACGCCCCCTGCCCCGTAGACTTCATGAATATTTCTCACGCGTGTCTTACAGCTCGTCGCGTTTCTCTTCGATCCGAACCGCTTTGAGTCGCCGATGCTGCTATCGCCATTTCGTTTCGACCTGTTTTCCCTGCGAAGCCCCAAATCAGCCCCTTTTCAGCACCCCAGGTAAATAGATTAAAGAAAACGACGAATAGCGTGTTTCGCTCATCACCCTTCCACGTAGGAAGAACGTGCGCAACAGTAGTGCAGGTATCTTCGCGCTGTTCGCTTGTGTCGTACACCTATCTGCGTTGCGCCTCAAAAAGAAATTCCCTACCTGCTGCAATCCCGCAATGCTCCGTATGGCCGATTATGTAATTGTCTTTGTCTTCCATTTCGACACAAATTCAAGTTTTTCTTTCCTTTGGTGTCCCCAACAGGTGTTGGACAGCAGCTAACCGTTTTGTCCCTTTTGGCTTGACCAGGTACCTCGCCCCGAACGGAGCGACGGAAGTCGGCGCTGTGCTCGCCATGGGGATAGAGTTTGCGCAATTCATCAATGAGGTGAGCACGTCATTTTGTTTAGCAGTGAAATAGGTATGAGCTCGTTATCTCTGGTAGGGTATAGATATGTCGTATCTGCTGTGGGATTTATTCATATATGAAAACGTCGTATCTGCTATGGTGTTGCTATGAAAACGTCATGTAATGTCTGCTGTGGTAGCATGCACATGAAAACATCAAGAGAGCAAGGGATTTCATGCCCTGCAGTTTTCTGATTGGTCATATTTATTGGTTGGAGGTTTTGGAAAAATGGCCAATCGGAAAGCTGCGGGCACGACACACTTTTTCAATATTCCCAACCCACAAGTTTGACCGATCAGATAACTGCGGGCACGAAATCCCTTTCACGCATCTGCCGTAGGGTATATACGTTATTGTCGGTCGCACCCGGCACCAGAAGGAGCAGTCCTCACAGTAGTAGCAGCAGTCGTACAGCGGTAGTTGTACAGAAGCATCAGCAGTATTAGCAGTGGCAGTAGCAGCATTTGCTGTTGAATCGGGTACATCGGCGGCCCAAAATGTACCCGCCCCCGCGCCCCCCCCCCCTCCCCCGCCTCTTCCTCATATCGTCTCTTGCTCGTTAGGTGAAACCGCGCTATGTGGCAATGGCTTTCGACGTAGCACGGGAGACCACCTTCCGTCGGAAGATGTTCCCTGCGTATAAGGCGCAGAGGAAACCGGTACCGATCGACTTGACTCTGCAGGTACAGTGGGGTATAAAGGTACATCGATTCTGCTCTTTTTTTCTAAAGTAAATGCCATTCTGGACAAGTGGCGTAGAAAGCTTGTGCTACTGTATACACCAGGTGGGTTTTCATTAAATGTTCGATCCCGCAGAGCCGAAGTGTCATTTTCGTTTTTTCACATGAAACGTAAACCATGTTTTCATTCTCGCTGTGCTCGAATGAAGACCCCAAGCAAGCTACCTCCTGTGCTTTTGAGCACCTCCCATCCATGCCAAAACCATTGCTGTGAATAGCTTAGTGGATGTATGATACGCCTGTTATGGAGGGGTGGGGTGGGTAAGGCAGGAAAATGCCCACCGCCTACGAGGCACAGAGGAAACCCGTGCCGGTGAAGTTGTGAATCATCCCACAGTAGGGGTATTTACAGCGTTTGGGTTAACTGATGTTTCTGACCTTGCGGCCTTCTGACGTTCTGACGTTCTCGCGTTCTGGCCTTCTGATGATGTGATGATGTGATGATGTGACGATGTGATTGGTTGACCTCCGCCAGCGAGGAGCTACCGGGGCTTTTTTCTGGTACTTTTACGATTACGCTTGTCTTTGGACTAGAACATGGAAGCGTTGGTCGTGTTGCGCGAGCGAATCCCTTTGAAGTCGTGTTTCGGGTTTTGATGTTGAGCTCGTCATGTGAGGAGGTCAGAAACTTGCACACCCCGGACAGCTCATGAGCTAGCTCATCTGTCATGTATAGCTCAAGCTTTGAAAACATGTGCAGATGAGCTACCGCCTGTAGCTCAAGCCGGGGCAAACATGTGTAGTTCATGTAGCTCCTATAGCTCGGGGGCAGATGAGCTAGCTCATGTAGCTCCTATAGCTCAAGCTTTGGAAACATGGGCAGATGAGCTATCGCCTTTAGCTCAAGCCTTCTAAACATGTGCAGATGAGCTACCACCTATACCTCAAGCCGGGGAAAACATGTGCTGCTCACGTAGCTCCTATAGCTCATCCCGGGGACGGATGAGCTAGCTCATGTAGCTCCTGTAGCTCAGCCTGGGCAAAAGTGTGTAGATGAGCTATCGCCTATAGCTCAAGCCTTGAAAACATGGGCAGATGAGCTACCGCCTATAGCTCAAGCCTTCGAAACATGTGCAGATGAGCTACCGCCTATAGCTCAAGCCGGGGAAAACATGTGCAGCTCACGTAGCTCCTATAGCTCATCCCGGGGACGGATGAGCTAGCTCATGTAGCTCCTATAGCTCAGCCTGGGCAAATGTGTGCAGATGAGCTATCGCCTATAGCTCAAGCCTTGAAAACATGGGCAGATGAGCTACCGCCTATAGCTCAAACCTTCGAAACATGTGCAGATGAGCTACCGCCTATAGCTCAAGCCTTCGAAACAAGTGCAGATGAGCTACCGCGTATAGCTCAAGCGGGGAAAACATGTGCAGATGAACTACCGCCTATAGCTCAAATTGGGGAAACATGTGCAGATGAGCTATCGCCTATAGCTCACCCCCGGAGAACGTTATCATAGCTCATGTACGCAGCTCATCGTAGCTCTTTCTCGGCAACACATGCATATAACATGAGTAGCTGAAAAACCCCGCCCTCCGGGACACGTGCGAATGTATAGGAATAATATGGGTTGTACAGCTTACCATGCATATGAAATTTCAACGACGGTACGAGCGACAGGACAGCATTAAGACTTATCAATATTAATATTGTATTGATGTTATTATTAGCATTTATTCGCACCCTTATACTTATACTTTACTCATAAAAACTACATGAACACGAATAATATGGCTATTTCTAGTGGTACGCTGCAACGCCAGCGAAAACCAACCCGCCCACCCACCCACCCACCCACCACCCATTAATATGGCTATATTGAATCACAGTATAATCTGAATCCCGAACACACCGTTACCGTTCCTTGAAGACGGCTTGCGTGGCTGCAGCCTACCACAAGGTGCAAAAATAAAAAAGAGACAGCGAGACAGAAACGAGAAACCATAACCATCTACATCGCCAAAAAAACAAGCAGACAACAGATGAACTCTCATCACAAAACACAGAAGATCCGCCGCTGCCCCCATTTATCCCCAAGGCGTCTAGGTGAAGCTTGAGCTTTCCCCTTCGTACTCGTCGCAGGCGTCGTCGTCCTTCTCTCCGCCCGCAGAAAGGGCCACCACCTCCGCCGTAGGGTTAGAAAGCCTCCGAGGTACCGCCTGAAGCGCTTGCTCAGCTGACAGGGCGGGCACTTCAATAGGAATGTGGTCTTGGTTTCCGTTTAGGAACAGCACCATCTCCGCGTAGGCCGCGGAGAGGCTGCTCCGGGACCCGGTGATCAGACGCCCAGCCGTGCTGAAGTCCCTCTCGAGGACGGCAGAAGACGCTGGCACAGACAGCAGTACGCGAGCCACGCGTGCCATGTTCGTACACGATATAGCGGGTCGCTGTCTTGCCGGGTACGGGACACCGCCTAAACCCAATTGGTGTTGGTATGTCACGCATGGCTGTCTCCTTCGCCTCCTGTTGGTGAGCACAGCGTGAGAAGAAGCACAGCACGCGTTCGAGTGCGGAACAAGCGAGGCATCTCGTACACACATCATGCACAACGTATCCTTATTACGAGAGAAGCATAATAACATCAACAACAAACAACAAACTGTAACTGCTGTTACTGGTACTGTCATCGTTCCTGCTGTACTCGTGCGAGCACGGTATACAAACACAAACACCTGCACGAGTAATGAAACCCCGTACAGCTACAGCTCGCCACATACATGTACAGACCCTTACCCTTCGACTACACTACTACTACTCCAGAGAGGCACACAGATACAGATTGGATGATGCAGCTCGAACAGCAGCATCATGGTCTAGGGGGACAAAATCACACCTCTGAACCACGTACCTTGTTTTCAGCCTCGGTTTGATCGTTGTCTTCATCCACATCGATGGCGTTGTTGGTGGGGTCCACATCTATCGATGGGTCCGCTTGCTGCCCGCCGCCAGCCTGGTCTACGGCCGAAGCGCCGCTAGAGCTGCTGCCCCGGGTCGCGGGCATGCTAGGGGTATTGCTGTATGGTGTCGGTGTTGTGTTGTGTGCGAGCGCTTCTTGTGTTGTGACAGCTGACAGCAAGTTCTGCTGTGTGTCGACCTATTCGTTAGGTATATTATATTCAGAGCAGAAGCAGATCCGATCTCATATAATATCACATCCCTGGTACTGCTGTACTTTGGTAGGTACAAAAGTAAAAGTATATGGTTGTGTGTGTTGATGTCGTTCTATGTGCGTACTCGTATTGGTCACTTATACAGCTCGTGAGCTAGCTCATCTATCCCCTATAGCTCAAGCCTTGGAAACGTGTGCAGATGAGCTATCGCCTATAGCTCAAGCTTCGAAACATGTGCAGATGAGCTATCGCCTAAAGCTCAAGCCTTGAAAACATGTGCAGATGAGGTATCGCCTATAGCTCAAGCTTTGAAAACATGTGCAGATGAGCTATCGCCTATAGCTCAAGCCGGGGCAAACATGTGTAGCTCATGTAGCCCCTATAGCTCATCTCGGGGGCAAATGAGCTAGCTCATGTAGCTCCTATAGCTCAAGCTTTGGAAACACGGGCAGATGAGCTATCGCCTATAGCTCAAGCCTTCGAAACTTGTGAAGATGAGCTACCGCCTATAGCTCAAGCCGGGGAAAACATGTGCAGCTCATGTAGCTCACGTAGCTCACCGGTGAGCTAGCTCCGAAAAGAGCTAGCTCGAGCTACGGTGAGCTGATCTGTCCGAGGTGTGGAAACTTGTTAGAATCTGCCCCGCCCCTACCGCGTGATGGCTCTTGGTGCTGCAGGTACAGGTGTGTCAAGTATATACAGTATACAGGCTGGAGTATAGTGGGGTGGGATGAGGTGGAGTGGAGTGGATTGGGTTGGGTGGATGAGTGGGAGGTTCCATGAGCAGGTGATCATGTTTCTATGACCGCGCGTGCTGTAGTGCGCCTGGCTGTGGCTGTAAGCGACTCGATATCTTGCGGCGTGCTGTCACGCGTCGCGTGGATGGTCAGGTATTGAAACGCGACCCTTCCGTAGTGTCTAGGGCGGCAAGTTGGGGAGTTATTTTGCCGCCGATTAGTTGTTTGTTGGCTAGGTATTGCAGTTTCGTGCGGTAATTTTGCGGACTTCTGCACTTTTATATCTGGCTGAGGTGCTTGCGGCTCGCAGTATGTTTTATCTAGAGAAAACCGGTGGGTCAGCATTGTTGGCCACTCTATCAAAAAGCTATCCTAGCTAGCCCCAACATCCGCTCAACTCACAGCCCTGATGATGTCGATAGCACCACTAGTTGTTTTCCCACTTTTTTTCGCCCTACAAGCTCCATGCGCGGGTGACAGACGCTTTAGCCCGAACAGCGCAACATTAGACAGAAGCCGTTGTTTCTCGTTTCTTTTTAGCCTGCTATTTTCGTTGTTGTCTCCTCTGCCCTTCCTTTAGCCTCCGCCCCTTTGACCTCCTAGTACACCCTTCCCTTGCCCCTCTCAACCCCGCCATCCCCCCCGCCACCCCCCGCCCCATCCCCACTCTATTTTCGCGCGTGCTATCGGAAATGGGCCGGGGTCGACTGCTCCCTATAGATACCACTAGCGACAGCTTTGACGAAGGCACTCGGGTGTAAGACCTTCGCCGTGGAAGGGTACGAAGCGGACGATGTCATGGCCACCCTTACTAGGTGGGCCCGGTCGGCGGGGCTGGGCGTGGTGGTCTGCTCCTCGGATAAGGACATGTGCCAGCTCGTCAGGGACCGCGTACACGTCATGCAACCTCGCAGGTATGACTCCATCTAAACGTTACCGTTGACTGTCGTTGTGCTCGTTATCTTTACATTTCTCGCTGTTGTCGATTTTGCTGCCCTTGACGTTGACGCTGTCGTTATCGTTGGACTCGTTTAGCATTCCCGTCATCTTTGACGTGCTCGAATCCTCACCGTTATCTTTGCAATTACAATTATCTTTGTGGTATTATTTTCCGTTCTCGTTCTTGTTCTCGTCATCGCTGTCGTTCTTGATGTATTCATCGTTCGCCTTTATCATTATCGTTGTCTTTGTTGTACAGTATAATTTATCGTTTTCGTTGTCGCTTCGTTCTCGTCGTGATTTTCGTGCACGATACCGTCATGTATATAGTTATCATGCTCATTGTCTTTATTGCATTATTTATCGTTATCGCCATCGTTTTGTTCTCGTCATAATTTTCGTGCTCGATGCCGTTCTCATCGTTATTTTTATCACCATCGTTGTCTTTGTTGCATTCTTTATCGTTATCGTTTTCGTTTTCGTTCTTGTCGTTTTCATTGTCGTTTTCATCGTTATCGTTGTCTTCATCGATATGTTTACTGTTGCCGTTTTCTCTGTTATATTGTGTACCGTTCTCGTTCTCGTCATCTTTATCGTTCTTGGTATTTTCATCGTTGCATTTATCGTTATTGTCGGCTTTGTTGTGCCGTCTATCGCTATCGTTATCGCTATCGTTATCGCTATCGTTATCGCTATCGTTATCGCTATCGTTATCGATATCGTTATCGCTATCGTTATCGTTATCGCTATCGTTATCGCTATCGTTATCGCTATCGTTATCGCTATCGTTATCACTATTGTTATCGCTATCGTTGACGTAAGCGTTATAGTAAGCATTATCGTTTTTATCGTTCTCGATGTCTTCATTGTTTTCTCTATCAGCATCGTTAGCTTTGTCTTTGTTGTGTGGTTTATCTTTTCCTTTTTCTTTTTGATATATATACATTCTCCGGCGGATGGGGTCGAAAAATGAAGCTTAAGCTCACCACACTTTCCACGTATTTTCATACGCGCCGTGTGTCGATTTCACTCAATAGCATGCGCAATCAGCGATTTAACGTTATCATCATCGTTGTCTTTGCGTGTACCGTTGTCGTGTCGTTGTGGCAGGAGCGGCTACTTGCTACTGGGTGACGAAGAAGTTCGAGAAAAATTCGGGGTCCCGTCATCATCACTCCCAGACCTCTTCGGCCTAGTGGGTGACAAGGCGGATAACATTCCAGGTCTGACATACGGTACAGTATGCAGTAGGGATACAGTAGACCGCCCCCGGTACGGGGGCCGTGGGCGAGAGTTAATGTGGCCGCCTTGTCGGGGGAAGCCGCCCTAGTCATCTTGTTCATGTTATTAATCTCATTCATTTCAGGCTATGAATGCAATTCCCCGGTCGCACCTAGCGACTTTGACCGCCTTATATAGGGATACCGCCTCATATAGGGATACCGCCTTATATAGGGATACCGCCTTGGTGGGAGACCTCTGCTGTACATCGTCGCCTTCGAATGTGGAAATTGACGAATGTCTTGAGTCATAGAATAATAGTGAACTACTCCATGTACTAGTATAACGTTCCAGGTTTCCCGCAACTTGGCATGGAACTGTCCGGGGGCGAAAGTGAGTGTCATAGGTCTCCTCGAACCAACCCTAGCTTCTTCCTATCCTCAAACTCAAGCCCAAATCCGTGCAAGCCCCCACTTTTGGAAACCCTCGTGGGGCGTTTCTTGACTAATACGTCGACTTGTTCAACCCTTGTCAGGTTCATTTTCCTCTGTGGGAGCAAGGTTTTTGAGCATATTTTGGTGTTTGTACGAACATATAGTGACGTAATTTGGCTTTTGTTCGAGCATAACGAGTGGAACTGGGGGGAGGGGGGGAGGGGGGGGGGAGGGGGGGGCATCATAGCATGTTTTTTTTGTACTTGCGCAGCAAAAAATAATAGGAACTATGTGAAAAGTAAACTAATGGATGAAAGCCCATATCTTTCTGGGCCGTCTATAAACCAAAGAGCATAACTGGGGGCGGAAGCCATAGCCGGCTCATGCCCCTTGGCGTTGCGCGACAGTGTTTTTTCGTAGTTGTTGCTTCTTTTTTGTGCCAAACGCATACATAGTAAGAGTGAAAAACGCAGCAAATAAGATTACGGATACACGCCCAAAAACGATGTTAAGCTGTTTTTTTTATGCTAAACCGACTGGTGCAAACCCTCTTGGCGCTTTCTGGCTTTTCTTGGCTACGCTGACTTGTGCAAAACCCTCTCGCGACGTTTTTTGTCCAGGAGTGAAAGGCATTGGGCCCAAGGGGGGGTCTCAGCTACTGCGGGAGTTCGGTACGCTGGAAGGCGTGTTCGCCGGTCGAGACAGCGTCAGCAGCATGGGGATTCGAGGGGCGAAGGCCTTACAGGCACTGCTTAGGTGCGCCGTAGACGCATGCATAGTTGCCGCGGTGCACGTGTTATGGTGGACTTGCCTGTTCTTTCGTCGGGGCGCTTCGTGTGCTTTCCTTTGTGACCAAGAGATAGGTAGCAAGAAAATGAGCTAATGTGAGAACATAATCAATTCGTGGATCATGTTTTCTGGCCCCTTACAAAATCTCAACCCCTCCCCCCCTTTGTCTCCCCGGATATCTACCATCACGGCGCTCCTGGAATTTGTTATGGCCAGCCAACCTGACGCGCAGGAGGAAGCGCTGCTGTACCGTGACATCGCCACCCTTCGTGACGAGGTGCGACTGTGTCTGTATGTTTCTGCTATTTTTCCTAAGCGTTTCAAGTTGTAGAACCGAACCGCAATGCAAGTTTGAGTTTTCTATTGGCAGAATCCGACGATGCGGTGCGGTGCGGTGCGGTTGGGTGACGTGCGGTGGGGTGGGGTGCGGTGCCGTGCCGTGCGGTGCGGTGCGGTGCAGCGCGGATTTTAGTTTCCAGGATCGCACGGTGCGGTGCGGGGCGATGCGAAATCGTGGTATTGGATTTGTATGCGATGCTGTGCGATCAAGTGTTTAAAATCCTACGGCGCGGTGTGGTTGGATGAAAAAATATCGCGCACCGTAAGAATCAATCGTGCAAATCCTTTTGTTTTTTCTAATTTCTACGCGACATGCTGTGTCCTGGACAAGGAGCATAAACCAAGTTGCTACAAGCACATACCCCCCCCCCCCGACTTTTCCGCTCGTTTTGCTCGACAAAATGCTCGACGAACCCCCCCCATGCGGCGCAACTAACACGCCTTTTGTGCGAAACCTCACCGGTGTTGCTACCAGGGATGCAATTCCTAACACCCTCGCATTTTGTGTACCGCGGAGTATGTCCCGAAACGGGGTTTTTGTCAAAACCCGAACCCTCTACGAAGTGAAAATGAACCCTTGGACTAATGCGAAAACGATCCAACTCTGAACTCAAGTATTTTCCCCCGCAAAGCTGCTGAGTATCATTCTGAAGAGTTAAAACGTTATACCCCTTAGTAATTCCAAGTATTTTTCTCCAACCGTCTTATATGTCCAACATGGGTTATCTTATCCCCGCCCCCCTCCCGTGCGCCGCCGCAAACACGCCCTCCGTTTGAAACCCCATAGGTGCCGCTACCTGGGATGGACTCCCTCTCATCCTCGCATTTTCTGTACCGAGGGGTGTGCCCCGAAGCAGAAGGGGTAATGAAAGCGCTAGGATTCACCGCACCGCTGAGAATGATCCAAGAAGGCTTGACCAAGCCCCTTGCAACACCGGCGGTAGACTTTAGACCTCAGCCATAGCCCTTTCAGAACGGTACCCACGCGTTTGGGAACATGGACTATTAATACCAAAAATTAGAGTTGAATAAAGTCGGTTTTGCAGTAGCACACTACACTTATTCCCAGTAATTTAACCTTATACTGGTTCTAAGGACTTTTCTAGAGGGGCTAAAGGTACCCCCCCGCTTCGCCGGCGTCAACATTGTTCGCTGGTTAGGGTTTTACGCCTTCACCCCGTTTGGGGGGTTACTTACTTGGAATTAGTGCAGGAGCCATCCCACCGTAGCGGTTGCACTTTTATTTTAGTCCCAACGTTTCTGACCGGTTGAGCTCATCAAGCGGGGAGCCATCGGTTGGTATGATAATTTCACGAGTATGTTTGTCTTGAGACTGTCGCGTAAAATGTTGCTCTGGTTACGCGCGCGAATGTCTTCGAGGTCATATTTTGGGTGAAATATTGAGCTCCTCATGTTAGAGCTCAGAAAATTCTTAGAAACTTCTGCTGCACCCCTAGCTTGGGATTGCCCCTATCATAGGGAGGGGTTTTGTAGATATAACGGGGTTTGTTGAGGGGTAGGGTGAAGGAGGGGGTAAGGGTTAGCCTTTCCTTTGCGGGATGACTCGTGCTGTGACTCGCCGATGGGCACCGGCCCCGGGGCTTAGCCCCCACCTCCCGCTTCGCCGCTGGCACCGACTGCCGGACGCTCTTCAAAGTTCGCTCGTTTTATTAGAGTGAGAGTTATGGCGAAGGTATGGGTGAGGAAGGGGCTGGGGTTATTTGAACGTTCAATCAGACCCCTTACGCCGCCGGTGGCCATCGGACTCGGGGCTTAGCGCCCACCCTCCGCTTTGTCACCGGCGCCGACTGCCGGATAGTCTCATTATTGACAGGTTAGGGTTTGGGTCAGCTTTAGGGTGAGGGTGAGGGTTGGGGTGAGGGAACGGGATATGGTTAAGGTTGTGTCAATGGGAGGCCTCGTGCCGTGACAGGTAGGTGGACATCGCCCCCGGGCTTAGAAACCACCGCCCGCCGGCGCCGACTGCTGAATGCTCCCAGTGTTTGCTGGATAGAGGTAGAATAAAGGTTTGGGCGAGGGTATGGGTTATTTTCATGGTATGCTTCGTGCCATAACACGTATGTGGACATTGGTCCCACAGTTTATTTCCCACCCCTGCTGCAGCACCGGCACCGACTGCCGGACACTCTCGGTGTTGCATGTTAGGGTTCGGGTCGGGGCTGGGGTGCGGAAGGGGGTTAGCGCGAGGGTGGGGTTTTTACTTGAATGAGGGGTTTTCTGCGCTGACTTGCAAGTGGATGTCGGCTCCGGGGGTTAGCCCTCACTCACCCCCAGCTTCTCGGCCGGCGCCGACTGCAGGATACTCTGAGTGTTTGCTGGTGGCGGCTAGAGTCAGGGTGGGGTGGGGGGGGTAGATTTTGGGTTGTTTGGATGAGAGGCTTTGTGCCATGACATGCAGGTGGTTATTGGCCCCGAAGCTTAGCCCCCCCCCCCCGCCTCTTCCTTGCCGACGCCGACTGCCGGCTATTCTCAATGTTCGCAAGTTTAGAGTTATGCTTTGGTTTAGAGAGGGAGATGGGGTTAGTTTTTGTGTAATGGGAGGTCTCGTGCCGTGACATACAGGTGGCCATTATCCTTAGCACGCACCCCTCCGCTTCTTCGTCGATGCCGTCTGCCGGATACTCCAGGCATTTGTGAGGGTGAGGGTTTGTATTTGAATGGAAGGCCTCGTAACATGGCACACAGGTAGACGTCGACCCCGGAGCCTAGCGCTATATTTGGTCCGATGGGTTTCCCACATGGTAGGCATTTCGATTATATTTTACGATGGAAGGTGCGAAAATACTATCAGCGACGCATTTCAACATAACTTTCTCTGCTGTTGCACCCTTGGGTGATTGGCCCGGGGTATCTTTTGCAAGGCTCTGGAGTCGAAATTGGAAGCCTGGCTAGTACATTCACAGCCCCGTCTAAGATCGTTAGAGAGCGACATAGCTTCCGCGAGAGCACGCCGTTGTCGACTAAATCACATAATGGCACACAACCGCCGCCAAGCGAACTGAAACTTCGTGGAGGGAAGCACGGTGACGGAGCGGCTAATGGAGGACATGCTCTGCGTCGGACCAGTGGCCGGGACAGAGAATATCCAGAAGTGGAACTAAAAATAACTGTTGTAACAATGCGGCGTAGATTTGTTCGCAAAGCTTGGGACCAATGAGTCCTCTCTGCTGCGGAACGGTATGACATTGCAGCGGGCCCCCCTGCATATGAACTAAAGTGGATACGAACGAGCGGACGAAATAACGCAAACACTTTTGGAGTACAGTAGTGGTCCCGCTATTGTGCCGATTGCCTGCAATAGTGCCTGTGAAATCGCATGAAAAGGATGGAAACCACCAGTAGTGGCGGTATGCGGAGTAGTGCCGGTTGCCGCTACAGTACCGCTATTGTCGGCTGGCACATGTTGGCGCCATAGGGGGACCACTGTTGGTATTGGTCTGATAGATACCTTTTTCGGCCCAAGCCCTGTAGCAGAATGTTATGACAGGTACAACAACTTGAAGTACCTCAGCTTGGAGCTCGACCATTTTGAGAGGTCGATCTTCAAGCTAGCACGCTGCGTGATACTTGGGCCGCGCGTTTTTACATATTGATTCCTCTTTTTAGGATACAGAACAACGACGTCCGTGGATTCTATCGGGACTCCAACGGGACGAGTTTAAAGGGGCGATTTGGACACCCTAACGGAATGGTAAAATAAACATCTGGTCAAAACATTCTCCAGGCTCAGCTTGGAGTCTCCCAGACGATTATTTTTGGACGTGTGTTCCCGTTCAAGCACATCTTAAGCAGCATAATAAGTTCCATTGCACTAGTTTCGAACAATAATTTACAATCGCGGAGAGTGAAAGTGGTACAAACTGAACCTGAACGTGACCCAGATATAAGCGGTAGCTCTACATATCCCACAGAGCCCAGTCGATGACAAACGGTCGAGTGCGAAAGTACCACCCGTACCGCCGCACTGCTCGTCGGTCAGGTTTTTAAGCAAAACCTGCTCCATTTTCATTAATATCATCATAAAATAGAATAAAAAGACGAAACGACATGAAACGAAAAACTTAAAAAATGTCAATCTTCAGCCTTATAGCCCGGTCTGTGCCTATATCCATCATTCCTTGGAAATATGACGGCCCAAGATCGTTTGTTCACATCCACCTATCGTGGCGGCTGCAGCACAAAATCATATCCACCCACCCACCTAAGAAACGTGGGGGCGTACCCGGGATGTCCCCTGATAGCAACAACTCGAAGCTCCGTTACCTCTGGTGGTAATCGGAGACGATCTATGTGAGACGTGAAGAACTGCGAATGCGTACGACGGCCTCAATCACATCCGTTCCTATGGTTGCACTGCTTGCACGATAGCTCCAACGCTACGCACTATGGTTGGAGCCATCCCACGGTACGGTGAGGGTGCATCAGAAAGTCCCTGAGGTCCTCACATGAGGAACTCAGTATCTCACCCGATACTACATGACTTCGAAGGCATTCGTTCGCACAACCCGACCAAGCTTCTATGCCTTGAGGTAGTCCTAAAGCAACATCTGTCCAGTACTCGTGAAATTACTTCACTAACCGGTAGTATCGCCCAGAGACGTTTTGGCCCAATCTTACAACGGCAACCCCTACCACTGTGAGATGAGTCTGAAATGGTTGGTCACTCACCACCTGAAACAGACGTTACGTGCGACGGTAAGAGATACGAATACGTGTAACATCACGGCCATCACGACTGCAAAATGTCCACATCGATCCAGCCATGATAGCCGAGGATGTACGCAAGATGTCTCCTGATGACAACAATTTTTAGCTCCACTAGGCTTGGTCATCCGCGAAAATGTAGCAATACTGAACATCAACAGCAACTACTTCCTACATATGACGCCATCGCCCATATCTCGCTAGCTCGCCCCGCCAACCATATTGTGCGGAGCGGAAACCTTTACTCCGCCGAACGGAGATGGCATCACGTAGTGTGGAAATGGCAAGGCACCCACGAAACAGTTACTTAGGTTTATAATAGTATCCCCATTGCTGTCTCTGACAGTGGCCACAGCAAAAGCAACCATAATCATTCGAGGTTGATATCTCCACATGCCATAAAGTAGCGCACAAGGTGCGGAAGTCCGCTTCGCAAGCGGTTCTCTTGGAAGGATGCAGCTCGTGAACCCTTCATGCGACTCGCCGAACACCTCACGGCTATTCGCGCTTGGTGCACGCGATATCTGCCGGGTCGGGGAAAACTTGACGTGCTCCGTCCCGGATTGCTGGGATGCGAGGGTCTATGGTCTTAAGTTTACGGCTAATATGCATGAAATTAGTGCATTGTCTCCCCCACCAAGCCAAGCGTCTCTAAAACTAGGATGAGGAACGGTGCTTCACCTCGAAATGAATGCGTGGTCAATGGTCAAATGACTAACGCAGGCAACACATGAGTCCCCCACACAGCCACTTCTTCAACACGCGCTGCATTTCCTACCATGAGGACACACCCACCCCACAGCACGCGCGATCGATTTATAACACGCAGCTTGCCAAGACGAATTTCAGCGAAATTCTCAATCACACAGCTTAGGCGTCCTTTCAACGTTCATAAAACGATAAGAGCAAGCACGACATCGACATTCGATCGCTAGCTCGTTCATGCTTGTCGATTGTCTTGTCGAGAACTCGCACTATCAAACGCTGCAACACTGAAAGTATGATACCACATGCCCTGGTATTTCGCAACTTGGATTTCACAACCTGGTACCATGCTGGTACCATGCTGGTACCATGCTGGTACCATTGTACAGATATACAAATTAAGAGTCTATTACCTACATCCAGTATGTTACAAATGCATACGAACCGGTATGGTACACTGGCTTTTCAGAGCTACCCCCTTAGTAATAAAAAAAACGGTTTCAGAGTAAACAAACAACACAAACAAGGCAAACAAGGCGAACAAGACAACTGCCAGCAGTAGCACTACAGCCGTGGTCCCCGTATAGGGCACTGCCTTTCCAAACGACAATCCCCGAGCTACACCGGGAGCCGGAAGTACAGTATACCAGGATAGTGCGGTTCTCGACAGGACGAGGCCGTGAAAAGCTATTTTCACCGTACTAGGGCAGGGTAGTACGTATCTCTGTAGCAAGAAGCCGGGACAAGCACTTCTCACCGCACTAAATAGGGACCCCGCACTACACGGCACCGCACGAAATAGGGACCCCGCACTAAATGGGGACCCCGCACTAAATGGGGACCCCGCACTACATGGGGACCCCGCACTACATGGGGACCCCGCACTACATGGGGAACCCGCACTAAATGGGGGCCCCGCACTACATGGGGACCCCGCACTAACGCTGGACCACGAACATGCCGGAAAAAAACAACAGCACCCGCGTCAAAGATGCTGCTTGACGGCCTAGTTTCGTCCCGTCAAGACGTCATATAGACTTGATATACCAGCTAAAGTTCCAGGAGCTCCTTGACGTCTATCCGTCAAGGGCCAAGAGAACCGTCAACCCTCGACCTGCATCATCACCAGGGCACTACAGAATTACAGCCAAGACTCGCGATCGTCCGCTACGGCTACCCGTCCACTCTCACCGCCCACTGTAGCCCCATCTGCCCGAGCTGCCACAACACGAAAAACACACCACCCTACGAAGACCGAATGCAACTCTCCACCCAACACGGGGTTCATCAACAGAACCAATATGTCCGGAAATGTAACAAACATTATGTCTCAATAATAATATCCAAATGATGCTTATATTTCCGGACAGTGGTAGTGGTCAGGTAACAATTACGAACAACCACCTACCGGGACAGTATCAGGCACTTGGCACGACTCTTTCCTTTTGTACTAATGCATGCTTTTTTTCCTACTGAAATTCCAAGTAGTTTTCCCCTAACTAGCGGGTGACATGGTAAAAAAGGGCGCGGCAACTCGTCATTGTTCAGTTCCACCAATTTCCGCCTAGAGAGACGGCAAGACAGGACTCGACAATCAGCTCCCCTCCCCCCAGCATACCCCATCCCCCTCCCCACTCCCTCACGTTATCCGACCCCCCCAACTCCCCCCTTTGAGGAACTTCAAGAAGGGACACGTACCACATCAACCCTAGAAAGTCATCACGGAACAGCAACTAATCTTTTTCTCCGAAAATTCTCACGCACCAGCATCATCAAACAAGACAGATACATCACTTGGGAAACAGCGTTTTCAATCCACCCCAAGAGAGCAGCCACTTGGCGAGCTCCGTGTAATGCTCTCTTGGTGAGGAACAGGATGACGTCAAGGGTGCCCTTCGCGAGGTCAACAACCCTAAGACATTCCACTGCGCCCCAAAAAAACAAAAAAATATATTGCCGGAAATTTCTCATGGAACGGGTAATATTCCCAGAACGTTCTCACGGCGCGGCCCTAATATAATCAAGAGATCACTTGGAAAACAACGTTTTCAACCCCCCCGAAAACAGCCACTTGGCGAGCTCTGTATACTGCTCTTTGATGAGGAACAGGATGACCGTCAGGGTGCCCTTGGCGAGGAGGTAGGGGGGAAAGCCAGTCCAGAGCGAGGCCACGCTCTCCGTCCTTGCGATGGTGGCGAGCGCGTTAAAAGTGCCGCTGTATCGCGGCTTCTTGCTGGATTTCTCCTGTTGTATATATACCGTGCGATACGCGATACGGGCGGGTTATACACGCGGACGGATGATGTTGAACGATGTCAGAACGAACAAACACAATTCTCGCAGTCTAGTTGGTTGGAATTTCTGTAAGACTTGCACGATCAACATACAAAAATATTAAACGCATACTAAGCTGTGAGTTCGACCCAGTAAGCGGTCGATACCCAGCTTCTATACGAACACATTTTCTGGTGGTGTTCGGTTTTACTTGGTTGTAGTGTACAGGTTTTTCATGGTGGAGAGAGGGCGTTTCAAGTGCCACCGTACCGCTACTTCTAACCGGACTTGTACTGTCATACAAACGAGACCAAAAATTAAAAAAGAGCGAAAAAAACCCGAACGCCACAGCTCACCTGCTGAACTCTAGTCTTGACGGTATCAAAGGGCATCGACACGGTCGTGAAAGTCAGCGCAGAGACCATCCCCCCCACGAGGTGCTGCTTGAAGCCTTGTACATACGGAGCCAGCGACGTCTTGGCCTGGTCATACGTCGCGATCTGCGAGACGGACACTACCATCGCACGCAACACTGTCGTCCGCACAGACCAAACGCGAGCGGTGGTTGGGGAGGGGGGGGCGGCGGGGGAGGGCGGACCCATTGGGTTGGGGGTGCATTCCTTATCGTACATGGCCTCGGTAGTAATCCCTCGCATCAGCACAATGCTGGTACGGAGCACGTCAGGTTTTCGTCGGAGGGAGGGAAAGCGGGCGGCGGGTACTGATTTGTTGCTTGTCTTAGTCATGTGGCCATCGGCCACGGACCCATTTCGAGACAGAGGGCGTTTTCATTTCATGCATAGACGTAGTCGTATGACCACGAACCCGGTGGGATACATGGAAGTGAACACAGCGGACGCAGGGGGCAATGTTGAAGCGGCGGCCACTGACGCCTTGGCCTGGTTGTAGGTCATGACCTGAGAGACGGACGCCCCCATCGCGCGCAGCACCACACAGCCGTGCGAAGACTCGGGATGTAGCGGCGGGGGAGGGGATAAGTCGATGCGATAACGTCGATCGGAGGTCGCTCGCTACGCTTATCCACCGTCCCCGCAAGCATGGTCACCAGGGGAGGCTTACTTGGAAAAGTACTTGTGTGCACCAGGGGAGGCTTACTTGGAAAAGTACTTGTGTGCAATTTTATGTGCAAATAGTCATATTGAAGAACACGGCATGTGTCACGGAGTCTAAGCGATAACAGTGGCACGAATTCGCAGCCAACAGCTCACCAGTTGTCCCACCTCCTCTCCAATAGATAAGGACCCTCGCATCCTTGTACACGGTGTACAAAACACGCCTCGGTATCCCAAGGAGTTGAATGCCGGTAGCACTTGCAACGTACTGGGCAGTAGATGAATAGTACACAGTAGTGGTCCCTCTAGAGCACCGGTATGTGCTAGCCGCAAAAACCGGCACTATATCTGCAACCGGCACTACTCCGGCTGCTACCACTTCGATTTCACAGGCACTGTAACGGCAACCGGCATTACTCAACCGGCATTATACAGGGACCGCTACCGTAAGGGTTAAGACACCGCAAATGGTGACATAAGCATTGACCATGGTACACACTGTAGCTCCCCCGTTGTCCCGCCTCCTCTCTCAAATGGGTGAGCACCCCCCCATCTCTAGCTATTCTGTACGAAACACGCCTCGGTACCTCCTTCAACCCTCCTAGTCCCAAGAGTTGAATGACGTCGGTATTTTCATTTTTTTATTCTGTTTTGCTTATCCCTCCTAATATATTGGTACTTTTCTGTTCTTCATCTCCCTCCCTAGACGTAACTTACACTCACAACGGTCAATGCGAAGGCTCTTCTCCCCCCTCCCCACCACTGTGCGCGCCTTCGTTTTGACCTCCAGGAAATTTTAGCACCTTCATCCCTCGTCGATTTGCGTCGAATTGTGCTTACCCATGATATAAAGCGCTCTCGGCAGTTGGTGTCTCTAGAAACCACGTCATGAAGCGCCCTCGGCAGATCGTGTCTAAAAAAGTAGGAATCTTCATACCGAGATTTGAACCCTTGACTACAACCTTAGCACTGTTCGAGGATAACCACCGGTCACCCTGGTGGTCGGGTGGTTATCCTCAAATGCTGCAATTACTGTAATACTAGACTTGGTTCTGGACTTCGAATGTCACGTGCGTTGGCCTATTGAGTTTACTTGCAAAAAAATATAAGACCAAAGGAACCAACTGCTGAGAGCGCCATGCAGCGTGGGTAGGCGCGATTCATTGCGAGTCGACGAGGGAAGTAGCGGCTGAATGGGTAGGCGCGATTCATTGCGAGTCGACGAGGGAAGTAGCGGCTGAAGTCTTCTCGCAATGGAACAGAAGGCAAGTACCGCCGTAGTTGGGGAGAAGGGCCTGTTCAGTGAGCCCATATCGCGACTTACGTCTAGGGAGGGAGAAAAAGGGGAAGAAAAGTGCGAAGAGAATAGATGGGATGAACAAAAATAAAACGAACAATAATGTAGACCACCGGGGGGCGGCAGCATAAACAAATCAATTGACAACGGGCAGGGGTTGAGACACGGTCCACGGAAGTCGCTCCTGTTGTCGGTGTCGGTGTTGGTGTGGTGATGGTGTCAGGGTATCGGCGATGGGGTCGGCGTTATGGGTACCGGTGTTGCTAATGACTGTGTTGTTGCTAGGAGGCGTCCTGCGATAGGGATGAACACTTTCGCGATCAAAACGTTTTCGGAGTGAGGGGGCTCCTTAAGCCATCTTAAGCCATATTGAGCCATCTTAACCCATATCGTCGAAGTAATATTTACATGTATATGTATGTGTATATTCATCACTTTCGTTCCGCTTAAATTATTCAGTGCATAGCTTGTCCGCGGGAGTGGTTGATCCAGTAGCCCAGAGGAGCACACGAAAAAAAAAAAAAGATCGGAGTGTAGTGATTTCTGTGCGAATCGAGAAAATAACGTATTTTCTACCTGGTACACTTTTATTTACTGCTTTTAGTAATCCCCACCCTGGCTGGCTCCTTAAATATATATATGTTTGTTTGTTTGTTTGTTTGTTTGTTTGTTTGTTTGTTTGTTTGCGCTCCCCTGGGTTGCCCTTCATTGTTCTCGAGCTCCAGTTTTGGGTGAGGTATAGACCTGTTCAACGGAGGAGTTGCACTTCAAAAAATGCTGCACCTTCACCGTAGCACAAGCCTATACCAACAATAGCAACAATAGCAACTACTATACCAACTATAGCAACTACTATAGCAACGGGTGTCGTTCTAGGCTATAGCAGTATAGCCCACCTGTTGTGCCGCCTCCCCTCCAGTAAGTGAGAATCCCCTCATCCATAGCTATTCGGTACAAGGCGTGAAAAACGCCTCGGTACCCCCGCTGCTGGTCCTTCGGGAGCTTTCCGTCCGCCTGAAGCCGGTCGAAACGGAAAAACGACCACAGGAAGATTTGGGTCGGGTCGGGTCGGGTTGGGTCGGGTTGGGTCGGGTCGGGTTGGGTTGGGTTGGGTTGGGTTGGGTTGGGTTGGGTTGGGTTGGGTTGGGTTGGGTTGGGTTGGGTTGGGTTGGGTTGGGTTGGGTTGGGTTGGGTTGGGTTGGGTTGGGTTGGGTTGGGTTGGGTTGGGTTGGGTTGGGTTGGGTTGGGTTGGGTTGGGTTGGGTTGGGTTGGGTTGGGTTGGTTTGGGTTGGGTTGGGTTGGGTTGGGATGGGTTGGGTTGGGTTGGGTTCGGGTTGGATGGGGTTCGAGTTGGGTTGGGGTGGGACAGCACGGGTGGGTGGCTTTGGTGGGTGGGTCGGTAGGTTGGGTTTACGAGCGACACAACACAGTGCTCTCGTTGGGTTGGGTCCGGTTGGATGACGCTGCTGGTGCTTCGAAAGCTTTCTGCCTGCCTAAATCCGGTCGAAACGGAGAAGCTAAAAAGACAGGGAGATACTAGTATGACAGCCAAAAATGACGGGGGCGGCTACAGCACAAGAATAGCCCGTTGCAAGAAGTAGAGCTTTGTGCAAACGAACGCTGGGTGGTATCAAAATCGAGAGGAACCAAGCATGTGTCAATCATATCTACACAATTCGATGCAGCCTACGTGTGAAGAAAGGGCTAGTCTTCTCGCGATATAAATGAAAGCACGTGCCGTAGTGGGGAGGGGGGAAAAGAGCCTGCTTCTAGTGACCTTGGATCTGAGTTATACTACTACTGCTAGGTCTATTAATAGGGAGAAAGAGAAAGAGAAAGAATGCCAAATTAATATATTGGCATGAGCAAAGAAATATTACATTTGTGTACATGCCTTAAACCCAACATCACGTGGAAATCGCAAACACCGTAGTATTTTTATCTCAAGTTCCAAAAGCCCAGCATGGCAGATGCTCCGACTGAGCCATGCATGTAGACGGGCGATACGCGCGCTGTCCTGCACTATTGGAACCCAAAGTGCGTTTTGACGGTCTATTACTGTCCTGTCAAGGCCAGTTTAAACACACCACACAACATTTTAGTGTGCGGAGGTCCTCCACAGGTTCTTGACGGGTCCCTGACGGGTCCTTGACGACCGTCCATCAAAAGAAAACAATAAACCTATAGCAGTACTAGTGTAAGATGATTCTCACCTGCATCCTAACCAGGCAGACCTCTATCGGACACGAGCAGAACGACGCAATGCCCCCTGACATTGCCCCCACCATTATCCGCGCAAGCAGCAGCTCTGCCCCACCCATGTCGCTTCTTGCTGGATGCGCGCGTGATAGAACATGCACACGAAAAAAGAAACAATTTACGGGGGTCAATACAAAACTATCCCACCATCCCACCATTATACTTTCCAAGGGAAGCTCGGCTCACATGTCGCTTCCCCCTGAGCTTGACGCGCAACAAAGGGTATAACAAAAAGGGCAACATACATTGGGATGGACGTTTTTCGGAGGGTTATAACTTTCACGCGTCAGGCAGATCACCGACCCCCCCTCCCCTCACCCCTCTCTTCATCTCTTTCTCGTAAGGGTTGCCACGACTAACCACGACTGACCAGGACTAACCAGGCCTTCGCCCGGCCCATTCCACAATCAAGCGCTGGCCTCAGGGGGTCCACCCTACCCATGAGCCTCTCGCTGAGGGCACGCGGAGGCGCGCAAATGCCGTCGGATTATCACACGCGGCCTGCAAATATTAGCCGTCCACGAAATCTTTGATCTCATAGCTGAGGCGTCCATTCCATGCATATAAAAAAGCCAGGGAACACAGGGTTATAGGACGTACGTTCACCTTCGATTCCAAGTATGACGCAGCTTGCAAAGGTGAGTATCGACCACTCACTCAGTCCAAACTCACAGGTGTTTTTTTTTTTTGTTCAATCGCCACTTTTTAATTCTACAGGTCAACTCGAAAAATATTTTACCCCCAGCGACCTTCTGCACAAGCCACAAGGTCATGGTCACAGGTGTCTTCCCTCCTCTTCCCTTCTCCCACCCGGTACGTGCGTGCCATCGTTTTCGTCGCGCATAAGGGTTCAGCATTCCCACCGATTTATCAGTTGTTCATGCACGTCGATTTTCATCGAAATTGCGAGCTCACGCTCTTGCGCTTTTCGCTTGTTAATGAACACGCAAGAAAAAAGTCCCTGTGAGCACAGACTATGTACGCACTAGGGAGACTTGACTTTTGTGGGGACGATATTCACCTACCACTCTACATAGGACGTCGCTGACGCATTTAAAACGATTGCATAAGCATACCTACAGCACTTGGAGCATCTCACCGTCGATAACAAGTCGCTTCATCAAGTCGTAGAGTCCCAGCCGAAGGGTAGTGTAGGATGCTTGGCGAGCTAAGGCTGCTGACAATCCAGAGTACAGAGCCAGCACACCCTCGTTTTTTACCTGAGGAAAGGCAGGGCATTCGGCTAGGAAACTTGTAGTTGTAGTTGTTGTAGTAGTAGTAGTAGTAGTTGTAGGAGTTGTAGTAGTTGTTGTTGTAGTTGTAGTAGTTGTAGTAGTTGTAGTTGTAGTGGTTGTTGTCGTTGTCGTTGTCGCTGTTGTTGTAGTAGTTGTAGTTGCAGTTGTAGTTGTAGTTGTAGTTGTTGTTGTTGTCGTTGTTGTAGTTGTAGTTGTTGTAGTTGTAGTTGTAGTTGTAGTAGTTGTAGTTGTAGTTGTAGTTGTACTTGTACTTGTAGTTGTTGCTGTTGTTGCTAATCTTGTTGTTGTTGTTGTTAACATTGTTAGCAAAGGATGGCGTAGGATGCCTGGCGAGATACTGCTGCTGACAGACATTCCCCAGTACCGGACGGGCATACCTTCGTTTTATACCTGAGAAGGATCAAGAGAGGTAATACAGCCAACGAAGAAGTTGACGCCATTTTCTGATCTTACACGGTGGTTGCTGTTGCTGACGGTGGTCGTCGTGCAGGTTTAGTTGCATAGGCTGGATTAACCCTGCTGGGCCTTCAGAGGGAAGCAATTACGAATAAAACTGCCGATTACAGCGCGTCCTTCACACGAAGCAATGCGGGCTGCTAGACAAGGCGACGAAGACTACTACCGTCGTCATCCAATTCAAGCAGCTGCAAGGACGCGCGCATGGCCTACACTGCCGCGTGCTTGCATCATCGCGCCATTATAGTGCATACACTATGCTTTGTTGCTTTGTTGCTTTGCTTTACCGCTGTACACGGGCCCCTAAAGGGCTACTTCGTATCGCGATGGCTGTGTTATTGTGCGTGTGGTTGTTGGTTGTTGATTCTGTTACTATGGTTAGGTGTTGGGGGAAGAGTGGTGTACCATGCTAAGCGAGCTATGAACACGTCATTGACAGTCCAGTGTACAGGGCGGAAACACCCTCATTTTCTACCCGAGAAGTCCCAGACAAGTAGCAGACAAGTAGCAGACAAGTAGCAAGAGAAAGAGGTTGCTGGGATTATGGCATTAGACGCGTGCCACGGCAGAGGTATTAAGATATGTCATCTTCACACAAAATATATATTTTCTGAATGACGGGGCTCCTTAACCCGTCTTAACCCGTCTTAACCCATCTTAACCCATTAAAAAATCGTCCGAATGTCATCAATTTTGTTTCGCTAAATTAATATTATAGGAGTATTTACTTATTTCTGTATACGTAGGACACGGGATGGCTTTGGTCCTTGCAATGGTTGCACGTTCAGTTTACTCGAATAGAGCCAGTTTGGGGGTGAGATACGGAGTAGTTTATCAAGTCACCACCCTTGGAAGGGGGAAAAAAAAGGGCGCAAGTCTACCGTACCGTGTATCATTATTTCATCCTGAACTAATCACAGTAGTAATGCTGCCCGTAGTCACAAGACGAGCTCAAATCCTTCTATTAATAGAGTGTTGAAAACCCAAGAAAAAATCGGGGAAACAAAAAATCGGCACCCAAAAACAAGCCACGCAACTCGGGGAAAAAAATCAACAACCAAAAAACAACCTCACCAGGTCTCCGGCGACAGCCAACGCAGTCGCGTCCTCGGCCTTATCCCCCAGCAGCTGCATCCTCGTCTTCACCAGGTCGACCGGGTGGATAAACACCCACGCGGACATGCCGCTTGCCCCCGCCACGATGAAGTTAGCGTACGTCGGCACATCTCTCGCGGCCTGAAACAGCCAAAAAGTTGCGGCAAATATCATACCAGGTAGTCGCCGAGTGGAGCATTCGGGGCCGATTAGTAATCACAACCCGCGACCGACACGTATACGATAGAGGTCTAGGTTTTATTGCCTTTTGGCAAGTTTGGCACTTTCTTGGGGGGGGGCAAGTTTTTACATAGCCTAACCTATGGACTCGTCTGAGCTGGTATGGCCGGTCATACTAGCCGGGTGCCTATTTTTTTTCAAAAAATTTGAATCCCCCCCTCCCCCCCCCCCCCCATTTTCCGAAATATACAACGAGGAACGGGATGTGTTAAGAGGAGGACACGAACAAATTAGACGCATGCGACATGGAGGAGTTTGGGACACTAGAGAGTAGCGAGAAAACGAACGCTATCCTAATACATAGATGGTGGCCATAGGCGGCGAAACAGGAAGGCGATAAGATAAGCAAAAACAATTATGTACTATATGGAAAACGCGTAATGAGCGCCCAATTGTTGGAGGTGTCTCGATTCAAAGAGTAGTAACGGTGCTCTGTCTCGAAAGGTACGCGTGGTCAATGGTCAATGGTCAAATGACCAAGGCAAGCAACAGATGAGTACGCTCTCCCACCCCCCCCCCCCCCCTTTTCTAGTTGCGACACTTGTGAGGTTTGAAGCCAACTACATCCGGAAAGGGAAGCTTGAATTTGACCTATATTTACTAAAACTCTTTCAAATACGTCAGCTGGAGGAACCTTGTGGGATCGAATGAAAACAAAACACATCAAGACATGCCGCTTGCCCCCGATAAGACAACGCTAGCGTACGTTGGCACACCACTCGTGAGTGTGTGGGTTTACGAGTTTCATACAACCAAGAGCAGAAGAGAGATCATTTAGGAGCATAGCGATCGACACCAACCGCATGTTGCATCACAACTCGACAGCACTAACCCGAGCATCAGGCCTGGGCTGGACCTCTGCTGGCCTGCCATATATACAGGGAATAACCAGGGAGTATATATTCAAAACGTGAAAATATGTAGAAGCATATCTACAGTCGGCACATAGGCTCCCTTACGAGAACGGCACTGAGTAATTGCTTGATATTCAGTCCACTTATTGCGTACAAACCCCGTCGCCTCAAAATAGACCACTTCGGGAAAGTTTTTAACGCGCTTCGTTTATATATCCTGAATCCCACAACTGCCTGATTTATCACCCTCAATCCGGGACTATACAATTTCCGTGCACAGATTGCGCCCTTTCGTCCATAGGAAGCACACGTCAGTTTGTTCGCGAAGTCAAATTCAAGTTGGAAAATATTGTTCCAAAGTAGCTTTTTGTTTGTGCTCGTTAATGTTCAGGCCCTAACCCACGCCGTAGCCAGCGCATGCCCGCTCGTCCATTCTTACGCAAGAAAAAGTCCCTGCCAGCACGAGTACGTATGGTAGCACTTTAGCATCAGTGCATCAGCTTGCTAAACTTCTTATTTTCGTTTTTTTTAAGCTAAGCTTGATGTGAGGCGCTTTGTTGTGAGGAGGGGCAGGACACCTGCTCAATACCAGGATCTTTCACGGACCGGATCACATCTCGGTATACCAGTCGGATCGGACCAGATTTGACCCGGCCCAAACCGTGATATTTGAAAACCTCCTGACCCGATTCGACACGACCCGTAAGGCCATTTCTTACAAAGTCGGATTCCGCCAGTCGAAAACGGTCCTTTTCGACTGGATTATTCTGGTCCTTCTTGTCGTCATTCGAGTCGATTTCATAGTTTTTTTGTGCTCTTCCTAGAGGCGGTTCGTGTGAGGGAGTACTGTTGTATGGTAGGCGAAAATCGGTAGGCAGCTCTGTCAGCTGTGCTTAGCTCGTTCTTCGCGAGCAACGCGTGCTTCGCGCGCGACAAACCTTCGTCCAAGCGCGTTGGTAGCGTTGGGCTTAGCCGAAAGTCGCCAAAGCTACTTTTGTGGCGTTGCACTCAGCCGAGAGCCGCCAAAACTACAGCAACAGGCATAGCCGTTGTTGGCAAAATGGCATCGATAACGCGCGCTATACTGCTGTCCGGTGATACACGCAGCTGGCGAGCGGAGCTAGGAGTGAGTCACGCTGACTTGCGGCGAGAAGCAACAGCAGTGACAGCCAAGGCAGCGTCGGCGTTGTTGCATGATACGGCAGTGTGGTATCTGGTTTGGGTGTGTGGGTGTGAGGGTGTGTGTTTTGTGGTTGGATGAGCGATACAATGGGTTCAAAAATCAGGTGTTCAAGGTTTCCGAATGAGTTTTTCGACTGGCAGATTCAGTCGAAAAAGTCAAGTTTTTCGACTGGATCCCCCAGTCGGAAAACTCAGTAGAAAAAAGTTGAGTCGAAAAAGCCCTTTTTCGACTGCGTAAGAAAGCCCGATTTGGGCTTCAGTCGAAAAAGGCGGTTTTCGACTGACAATTCCGACCGTGTAAGAAATGGCCTAAGATTTCCAACACCTCCCGACAAGTGGCGACTCGACCCGCGAGTTTGGTTGTTGTTGTTGTCGTTGTTGTTGTTGTTCTCACATTAACTCGCATGATCAAGTCCGTGGTCACAGGACACGCTTCAGTCACTCTGGAGCTGAGGAATACCCCAGGGAAAAAATTGGAAAAAACACAAACAAACCAAAGGTGGTACACATGTCATGTATCACAGCTGACACAATTCATGCCTCCACCTGAAACATATAAAAAATGAATCGGGAGTCAGCCTCCGATGTGCCAGGTCCATACTCGTGCATACGTCTCACTACTCGCGCCTGGAAAAAACCGACTATATCGCTTGCCACCCAAGAAAGAGCACCACGTATATATTGCACGGAATACCTATCACTACGCATGCGCACGACAGACGCAAGTCAATTGGAAAAAAAAACAAAGAAAAGATAACGAGATAAAGCAAAGAGAAGAGAGCGAAAAACAATAAATGAAAAAGAAAGGAGATAAAAGAAACGACAAGAAAAGCAAGAAGAAGAGGAAGCAAGGAAAGGAAAAGAGAAAAAATGTCATACTGGCAGACCCTAGGAACTGACCAAAGACGGCATTGGGCTCATAGAGGGTATCAAGTGCATCATCAATGGCCCTGGGGAGAGAATGAAACAAGGCGAAGAAGACAGGGCGGTCTTTCGCATTCATGTGATGGCCATTGGAAGGCCAACAAATTTCAAGACGATGATGGCCAGCCCCAGACTTCAGTCTCTTCGGCAGGACGCCCCCCCCCTCCCCCCGGCTTCTTAGAGATGCCGGAGGTGAATGGCGCTGCGGCAGCCTTTGCGCGTCGCTCTGCAGCTTTGCGTCTCTCCGTCTCATGCTATTTCCGCATGAACAACTCGGCTCCCACCTCTACTCGTCGAAACCATCTGCCGGCCTTCTGAGCAGCCTTTCGCCACCCTCCGAATTTCATTCCAAAGACCGACATATCCTTCAGATGAGCCTTTCAGTCCTTCTCTTGCCCCCCTGAGTAGCCCTTACCCCCAACAAGCTCCCCAAACATCACCCGCCGTGGCACACGCTCCTCCCCCATACGTGCTACGAATCGCGCAAACAATATCCTCCGTTTGCGCACTATCGCCTCTATGCTGTCGGAAGCTATCTTGGCAAGCGCGTCGGCGTACGATAGGGTGTGGTCGTCGCGCTTCCGTTTCCGCCATCCGAGGCATCGGAGGAGCATGGAGTGGTGAACCCGTCGTAGCCCGTCATAGTCAGGCTTGATCGGGCTCCACGGCATGCAACCGGAAAGTAGTATCTTGACCACCTCGGCTTTCAGCAACCGCACCTTCAAACGTAAGCGCACACCCGGGCGATCATAGATTTTCCATCTCGTACCGCTGGAAGCACGCCCAGGCCCTCTGAAGACTCAGTAATACCGCCTGACCTGGCCCAGGGGCCGGCCGGACCATGACCCGTGAACAGCCCTGCTTATTACTCATTATTACATACTATATACAGTAAGACCAGGGAAATAAGAAAGCCAGGTTGAGGCTTGCAGGAACATAAGAAAATGGGGAACCTTTTCATACTGAAGATAGTGTACGTAGAACACCCTTCCGAAAAAAAAAAAAGTTCAGCCTGATGAGGCAGTATTCCTGGGTCGAATTTTGTGATGTATTTCTGAAAAAGCAGTTCAGAGTTCAGAGTTCAGAGCGAAGCACACAAAGTGCTGAGTGCTGTGTGTGTTCTTCACACAGTACCTAAACTGATACTTGCACCCATTTACATCTGCTGTACATGCAGCACCACCAGTTTCCATGACATGCTGTGTGGTGAGCTTGAGTGTATTGAGTCTTGAGTCTTGAGGTCGAACTCTGAACCGATATTTTTGGACCAAACTACATGGAATTCGAAATCGGTTTGAAGAATACTGGGAGCTCGACGTAGGGTGGAAAGTTCCAAGCCTTGCATGTTGCACATCGCACTACCTGTGCTGTCGGTACTCGGACTTGCATCGATGTGGCGTACGTGCCTCTCGATCAGGAACTGCTGCACATGCATAGGGCGCCGTCGTATGCCAGCCATTTGGACAGCACCGTCCTCCACCACCAACCTCACCAATCCACACCTTGCATCAGGTACCTGGTACCAGGTACCCTGATACGCAATAACGGATGCTATGATACGATACATACGAGCTGGGCCGGCCAAGAAACCCATAAAGCCGTCAGACGGGCATATCTTTTGAACGACAGTGACCCACCGCAGACACTGAGCATATCCTCGTAATCAGCTAGATACGGCGGTGGTCATTTTAAGCCCTCCAGCTTGAGAATCTGCCAAGTTGGTGCCGAAAAAATTGTTTGCCACTCACGTCTCCTAGGTTGAGATTTTTTTTCATGCTTTTTTTGTGTTGCTTTTTCTAAAATTGCTCGAAATACAAAGTGGATGGAATTGGCTCAATTTTTCCGGCTCTTGTATGTACATCTTTGGACGAGGAGTAGGGACATACGCGTTTCATTTCATGGGTCACTTTCGTTCGAAAGTTATGGACGAGCCCCTGAACTATGTGTAAATTTGTATGCAGAGGCCCTTAGGTGGAAACTTGGCCATGCACCTCTCATTTTTGGAAGTTAGGATGTCAAATAGTTTTCCCCGCCTCAACTCAAGCCTCAGCAGAAATTTTGGGCCGGCCGTAGGAGGACATTTTCCTTCTTTCTTTTTGCATCCGGATTTGAATGTGTTGCTCAGCTTGCTTCAAATCACGTGGCAAATTTCATACCCAAACTCCAAAAATTGGGTGTGATATTGCGATATTGTCCCGATCAGGCCTCTTGCCCGGCCCAGCTCGTACCAGGTGCGCAACAACGGATGCTATGATACGATACATACGTATGAGGACAGAGAGGGGCAATTTAAACCGCACATCACATACACTCTTCAGCAACAGCTTGTCTCTCACCACGGTAGGGCAAAGAGCCGCAGTCAACGCTACCACACCAGCTCCCAGATATCGCAGAACGCGCATGGTGCTATTGCTTGTCCCTTGGCCACGACAATCTCGCACAATGCTGCTGCACACAGTTTGAAGACTGCTGTGTGGTGAACCATATGAACGTGTGGTATCAAATCGATTTTTGAATATCTCTACGAACCCCCTACTCGGGGACCGGGGACAAAATGTGTTGTATTGTTCCTACTTCCTACCCATCTGTGCAGTGTGTGTGCAACTCGTGTGCGTTGCACAGCTCAGCAGTAGTGCTTAGACTGGATTACTCCAGTACCAACAGGGATCAGCGTCAAGCAGGGCGTCTCTCCACCATTGCTTTGCCACCAGCTTGGCCTTAAAGTCGGTGGGTGGCTTGTTTGATACATTTCAAAATAGAGGTTCACTGGTGTGGTCTAGACTTCACTCCCTAAAAATTTACCACCACGGGTATAATCTAAATGCAGACTGAACGCAGCCTCGAGCAACAGCAGTGTGCAGCGTACAGCAGTAGTTCTCATACCTGCACAGCCCAACATGTTTGATAGTTGCTGTGATCAGTACAGACGTGTTGAGTCTATCACATCCCTCCTCTACATCTGCTGCAATTCTACGGTAGTTGTATACCGTTTTATATGTATGTCGACGACGGAGTAAGGTTGCAGCAAAGCGAACCGCGCTATCTCTATGCTCGTGCTGAGGTTTACAATAGGCTATTGTCATTGACAATATGCTATTGCGATGCCGTGGCTATTGACCATATGCTATTGCCGTTGAAAATGCGAAATCTGATCTCTGTACGTACGTATACTCGTACTTGTAATACGTACAAGCTGGGCCAGCCAAAAAGCGGATAAAGCATCCTAGAGTCGAACCTACGAGTTAGGACTTGAAATTTAGAAGCACTGACCGTGGCATATGCAGGTCCAAACCGTTTGAGAATCCCACTCGAACTCGCCGAGATATCAAGAAAATGTAATAGAGTGTCGGTATAGCGGGCAATAGATTCGGTAAGATAGTCCGCAGAGTCTATTGGCCACAAGAAGATTATCTAAAACGGAATATTCTGAGTGAAGCGGATAACCCGTAGAGAATAGCTAGCTTATACCACAAGAACGTTCTCGGTAATGGAACGTCCTCCTCTGGACAGGATAAGCGCTCATGGGAATATAGAACACCTACGTAGAACGTTCCTTGTACGTTCCATAGGTAAAGGTCCAGAAGAGAGCACAGCAGCAATGCTGGAGGGTGAAGCGAACTCTGTAAGCCTCACCCCACCCCCATGCTCTCATTCCTTCCCCTTTCCTGTCTCCTCGAGCTTCTCATAGCTCAACGCCAGTAATAAGAAACCAACAAAGATGAACCGGTGCTGTCTCCAAGCGAAGCTGATACCCCTGCGTCCTTTCCCTCCCACCATCCGGCACCACGACTCCTTCACAAAAACTCAAAATTACAAATTTCCATTTTTCTTGACATTTTTGGCCTCGTACAAACTTTATTCTCGAATGCTGTATTAAGAGTAACATATAAGATGACTAATAATATTCTGCATTCGTACTCCCCCCGATATTACACGGGGGGAAGAAAAAACGAAATAAACCGCCTACCATACATATGATAGAGCAGTATAGTGGAAACTACAGTAATGAATTTATACCAGGTAAAATAGATACCAGGTATGATGTTAGATCTAGCTCAAAAATTTCCCACTCAAGGCCATTTCTTATGCAGTCGGATTTGTCAGTCGAAACCTTGTCGAAACGGCCTTTTTCGACTGAAGCCCAAACCGGGCTTTCTTACGCAGTCGAAAAAGGGCTTTTTCGACTTAACTTTTTTCGACTGAGAATTCCGACTTGCGGATCCAGTCGAAAAACTCGACCTTTTCGACTGGATCCTCCAGTCGAAAAAATCAGTCGAAAAAGTTTTACGCGTGTTTTTTGAACCGATCGCATCGCCCATCCCACCACCAAACACACACCCACACGGCCACACGGCCACACACCCATACCAGGTACCACACTGCAGTATCATACAAGGCGCTGACGCTGGCTTGGCTATCCCTGCTGTTGCTTCTCGCAGCAAGTCAGCGTGGCGCATTCCTAGTTCCGCTCGCCAGCAGCGTGTATCACACGACGGCAGCAGCGCGCGGTCTCGATCCCATGCTGCCAACAACGGCTGCGCCTGCTGTAGCTTTGGCGGCTCTCGGCTGAGTGCAACTCCACAAACGTAGCTTTGGCGGCTTTCGGCTAAGCCCAAAGCCACCAACTCGCTGGGACGAAGGTTCGTCGAGCCGTTCCTCGCGGAGACAGCGCGAAGCACAGGGCTGCCAACCGCTTTCGCCTGCTGTACAGCAGTACTCCCTCACACCAACCGCCTCTAGGAAGAGCACAAAAACTATAAAATCAACTCGACTGACGATAAGAAGAAGGACCAGAAGAATCCAGTAAAAAAAAGCCCAGTCGAAAAGGGCCGTTTTTGCCTGGCGGAATCCGACTGCATATGAAATGACCTAAGACCATCTAATATGGGAAATTATTTTTGGGCCCTGAGAACTGAGATTTTTGGCTGATCATACGCGATTTGGTTGGCGGGACGACCAAAAACACCTATAGACTCTTCAGAATGCTCCCCGTAGTTTTCCCAGAGCTTTCTGACGCACTTTCGTATCCGTTTCTCCATACTCGTATTAATAGTTTGTCTGTTCGTCCAATTTGCCAGTTCTGACGACCTCATGGTTTTTAGCCAAATATCCTCAAATAGACTTACTTAATTTTGTCTTTCTCAGGGATTGCCCATCCCTGGCCTCTCAGAGCTCCAACTTCCATATTACTTGCGGAACCTTTCCAGCTTTTCTTTGCTTTCCAGCTTCGTTCGAAATAAGAAACGCCAATAATAGTACATACCGGTACTACTACACCAGGTTTGTACATACCATCAGATACTATACGCTGTTGGATCACATGCACGCCCAGCTCAGATCAGTCCGGCTAAATATAGCCCAGCAGCGCAGCGTAGCGCCGTGCGGAGCCGTGCGGTGCGGTGCCGTGCCCTTCGCTGCGGTGCTGTGTCGCTGCGCTGTGTGCTTTCTTTCGAAAATAGAGCAGTACCGGGTATAATGCGTGTTGTGTACGGAGTACTACTTTTCCTCTTTTTTCTTTTTTTACATGTATTTGATCTTTCACGGCCCCCTGTTTTTTCCCCCACGCAAATTACCCCCATACAGGCGATCAGACACCGGTAATAAAAGCACACAGCACAGCTGAGCACAACAGGGCAATTTGCTCTGCACAAGCAGCTCTTGGCATTATCAAATCGCTGTTCGCACCAAATCATGGGTCTCTTCTTTCTGCCCCCTTTACATATGTCTTTAGTTGCATTCTTGCGTGCCTTGCGCGAGCGTAGCGGGCGGCGTCAGCCGCCCGCGGAGCGGGGCCCTTGTATCCATTATTTTTGGCCCCAGTTTTGAGCAACATTGCATATTTATGAAAACTCGTGAAAACTGATTTGTTGCGCCAAAAATCAAAACAAGACCCTTGAGAAACGGAGAACTGCTCCAGAAAGCCCTCGGAAAACTACGAAAAGACCAACTATTATGGTAAATTGTTTTTGGGCCCTCAGAACTGACATTTTTGGCTGATCATACGCGATTTACACGGCGGGACGACCAAAAACACCTATGGAGTCTTCAGAATGCTTTCGTAGTTTTCCGAGAGCTTTCTGACGCACTTATCCGTTTCTCCAGACTCGTAGTTTGTCTGTTCGTCCAATTTGCCAGTTCTGACGACCTCATGATTTTTAGCCAAATATCCTCAAAAATCCATTGTTTTTGGCCCCGGTTTTGAGCAACGTTGCATATTTCTGAAAACCGATTTGTTGCGCCAAAAAATCAAAACGAGACCCCGGAGAAACGGAGAACTGCTCCAGAAAGCCCTCGGAAAACTACGAGATGGATCTTGAAGAGTGTATCGGCGTTTTCGACAGTTCTGCCGAGTAAAACTGGTTTAATTGGCCCACAATTCAGTTCTGATAGCCATTTTTTTTTTTTTTCCCATAACAGTAGGTCTGAAGTAAAAACACCAACACTTACCATTAGACTAATTTAGTCTATAGTCGGTCGCCCCGGTGGCGTATCAGGTTATCCTCGAGCCTGGTATAGGTCAGTTTCGTGAGTTCGAGCCCCGCCGAGTGCATACTCGTATAAATTCGTTGAGACTTTTTCTTGTGGACAAATTGACTTGCGGAAAGCGCGAGAGCGTGAGTTAGCAACATTCGATGAACAATCGACGAGCAGTGGGATTGCTGAACCCTATGCGCGATAAAAATTGAAGGCAAGAACCGGGGAGGAGAAGGGATGACACCTGTGACCACGGCTTGTCCAGAAGCTGGAAAGTAAAAGTGTGCTGAAAAAAAAAAAAAAAAAAAAAAATAGTGGACAAAAAATAGGACCCCTCCCAATAAAAACTCACCAGTTTAGTATATTACAAGTATCAATAACGCAGCTTGCAAAGATGAGGATTGACCTGAAATTCGTCGAACTCACGGCTGACGTCCTTGAAATATACTTCGATGTACGAATGGCGGCTCCAAAAATCGTCTTTCCCTATCAAGGTGAAAATTGGTGAGGAACGTCCTGAGGACACAAGGAGGCGATAGATATCAGTTGCACTGACCAATTCGTGACCAATCACGAGATATTACCAAAACACGGTTGCTATACATTAAACAAGTAATGATGAGAACAAGTGGTATTACTGCGACGCCCCGCTCAATTTTGCGAGTTTCGATCTGAAATTTTAACATCATATTTGAACCGCATGTGCCAACAAACGTCAGACTCGCCTTTTTTTTTTTTTTTCAGAAAAGTTATGGCCGCCTTTTTTTTCGGATCGTTGCATCGATCATATCTCTCGAAAAAAAAAAAAAAGGCGAGTCTCACGTTTGTTGCTTGGTGCATGATCAACACCGTGTCAAAAAATCACATCCCAACATGTGAAATTGAGTGGGGCATCGCCAATTTAACTAGAAACCAGCACCTTGGCTGGCCCAGCTCGTAGATGCGTGATACTGGCTCGAAGCATAGAGCAACGGTTTCTCTTGAACCCTGCCCTAAACTCAGAGCTTATTTTTCACATATGATACAGAGATTAATACTGCCATTGGCTACTGTCTGCTACCAGGTATACTGTATTACAGTATACAATATGCTCGTACGACTCGTACATCCTTTGCAATCGGCAATGTCGAATTGCCTGCGAGCATCGCTTGCCTACATCAGTGTTGTTGTTCTCACATTAAGTCGCATATGATCAAGTCCATGGTCACAAGACAGGCCCCAGTCACTCTGGAGTTGAAGAATATCCCGGGGAAAAAAGCAAATCGTTTAGGATAATCTCGTTGAACGGATTTCCTCTTGCCTACTCGTACGAGAATAAATACGAAGTAATATGCTGTTAACATTGTCAATATGCTATTACCGCCGTTGTGAATATGTTATTGCCAATGACAACATGCTGTTGTCAACGTAATACCTGCTATCTGTTCACACTAGCAGGAACTCACAGGACAGGGCAATGTTTATTATACCTGATCTCTGTAAGCGTGGTCGTATGTAACTGCTCGAAGTGTGCACGGTTCGCTCAGAGCTTGTATGATACCGGCATGCTGCGTACATAAATAAGGTATTTGCCATTGGGTGAACCTTGTCATGTACCTCAACGTACGGAGAGAATAGTCGTATGTTAGTGTGGTTTGGACACACTTCCTCTAGCCTACAATACTCGTACGGTGTTTCCTATTAGTAGTGTTTCCTCGGTGTTTCTGCGCCCTGTGCTTCGTGCGCATCTGGCGCTATCGTCCATCGTGTGTCTCTTCTCGTCCGCTTAGTCGCCATCGCTGGACCCCCAGATGGTTCATCGCTGTAGACACTGATCCATTGATCCACGCAGTCATGCCAACTGATGTAGGCATTAGCCCCTCCCTTTCTTTCTCGAAAGAGATGCGTGTTTAATGGTCACATGACTAAAGACAAGAAACACATGAGTACCCACCGCCCGGCCTCTCCCATGTACAAGAAAGCACGCACAAGGTGCCGGAGTCAGCTGCACAAGTGGTTCTAGTAGGATGCAGCTCGCCCTTCATGCGACTCGCCGAATACCTCACGGCGCTGGCGCTTGGTGCGCGAGATGTCTGCCTGGTCGGTGAAAACCCGACGTGCTCCGTCCCGACATTGTGGGGATGCGAGGGTCATACCACTCTATTAGCTACTATACCATATGATCTTGCGATTGCGGCTATGCGTGACATGAGTACCCCCCCCCCCTTCCGTCTCGATCGGATGCGGGGTTAAATGACTGCCGCATGCAACACATGAGTACCCCCCCCTTTCCCCGGGCCTAGTTCACACCACCCCCCCGAAGAAAACTCGAGGAAATTCTGCCACCGCCACCGCCTCCAACTCGCAACGCATCCAAGCATCATGGGCATCCACTCAAGACTCTGGTCCATTCTTGCCCACACGTTCATATTTATTGACGAGACCCCTCCGCCTCGCGTGTTCCCCACTGCGAATACTCCAGGAACATTCTGCCGCCGCCACCGCCTTCATCTCTGCAAAGAAAACAAAGAATCATGGGCATCAAGGCCGATCTCAAGGCCGCAAGGGTGCAGATGCAAGCCGGCGACCCCGCGCAAGCCCTCGCCATAATCCAATCCGTCTTGGACGGCCCCTCCCCTGAACTACAGGACCCTCAGCTCAAATACGCCTTCCTGATTACAGCAGGGTTAGCGCATCTCGCGGCAGAAAACTTATCTGCCTCCGAGGGCAGATTTCGAGAAGCCGCGGGCTCCCTCCCTGATGCTCCTCAGGCGTGGAAAGGGCTCATAGAGTGCCTTGAGCGAGGGGGGAGGGTAGAGGCGCTACCGGAGTGCTTGGAACGTGCGGCTGAGATTGCGGAGGGCAAGGGCAACTTATCGAGAGCTCGATCTCTCCGGCTACGACTCGGGCAGGTGTTGGATGACCTGGGCAGGCCGGAGGAAGCTCTGGAAGCGTTGCTGATGCACGTTAATAACCCAGATGCTATCGCTGGGGAGGCTGGAGGGAGCTCGGGCATTGCTGGGGAGGAGCGGTTGTCAATGCTGCTGCTTGTCGCGGTTTTGGAAGTTGCGAAGGAGGACATCGCTGTTACCCGTCGAGTCGAGAAAAGGCTCGAAAAGTCATCGTTCGGCGTCGGTCTGTCCACTTCCGCGGCAGCTTCAGCGGCGTCGGTGGCGGCGCCCGCGGTGGCTCGGAGCCGGGATCGGTCGGCTCTTTTGTCCGAGTACCGCGGGAAGGTCTTAGCCAAGGACGCGGCCGAGGGAAGCCCTGTCGCCGAGCGTTTAAACGCCGCCCTCCGCGCCCTTGAAGCATTTCAAGGATCCGCCCCAGATCCTACAGATCTTACTGATCCCATAGGCGTCACAGATGCCACGGGTGCTACCGGGGGTCTTACCGGCCGAAACGCCGCCCACGCCCAGGCGGCGAACACGCTGAAGGCCGTGGTGGTGCGTTTTTGTCGCGCTTTTTTGGGAAGGGCGGTTCAGATTGCGGAGTCTTCTCAGAGAGGAGACGGAGGATCGACAACGGAGGCGAGGGCGGTGGCGGGGACGGGGGTGGCGGTACCATGGCAAGGAGTTATAGACGCAGGCGTGTCCGTGAGAAAGGCGGTAGGCGGAGCGGAGGGAGACGGAGGGTGGGTGGCGATGTCGACTTTGTTGGCTTCGAGTTACACGCACGTCGACGGGGTGGAGCTCTGGAGAATGGCCCAAGAAGGCTCGGAGGATGCCCAACATCCCTGGCTTTCGGCGGAGGCGTGTCTGCACCTCGCGGGCGTGGCGTTGTGGGCGGGGGACGCTCTGGAGGCTGACAAGCTTCTGCAAGCAGCGGCAACAGCAGCGGCAGCAGCAACAGCAGTAGCATCACCAGCAGTAGCAGCACCAGCGCAGGCCGTATCGGCGACAACGGCGGGGCGTACCCAGCGATCCACCAGGGCTAACACCTGGAACGGTCTGTCTGGGCCAGGCAGCGACTGGAGGGAGCTCTCGCTTCGCTGCCTTGTGGACAAAAAACTGGGTTACCCTGGCGCGGCGCGTGGAGATCCTAAAACGGCCTTAGCCCGTGCCGAGGAGGCAGTGATGGCTTTCGAAGACTCCCGCCTTATCCGCGGAACTCCTGGTGGCCACTACGGTGACCTGCTTGGACGCTTGACGCTGGCGAGAGCGTCCCTTCTTCTCAAGATGGGGCGGCTGGATGAAGCGCGGTTGGCGGCGGATAATGCTGCAGGTGGCGGCTGTTCGGCCCGCTCTTCTGGGAAAGGTGACAGTCCTGTGGACGAAGCTGACAGTCCCACTGACAGAGCTGACACTTCCGCTGAAAGCTATGACGGTCCCGCCGAAGAAGATGGCGGTAGCCAAGCCGAGGCGCAGGTGCCAGGAATGTCGGCAGCGATAACGCCCCAAGTAGGGGACGACGGGAGTACCGTCCCTTACCTCTACTGCTCGGCGAAGTGTGTGGCGGCAGACGTGGACATGGCGGAAGGCGATTTCGACGCTGCCAAGGCTAAGCTTGAGGACGTGTTGGACCGCCATGCGGGCTTTGCGGATGCTCTGAGCAGGCTAGGGTGGCTGTTGCTGGGGTGCGGTCACGGAGTGGGTGTCGGGATAAAGGGCGGGGTGGACAGGGGCGACGTAGAGGCTGCGAGGTCGTTGCTGGAGAGGGCGGTGGGTGAGGAGCCTAACAGCTCGTCTCACGCCTTCCGATTGGCCAGGTGACGGAAGTTTGACTTGTTAAGATTCCAGGTGGTTTATTTAATACTTCGTATATGTATATGCATATGTGTATGTGTGTATATGTGTATATGTTATGTACATTGTTCGTATTACGATTGGGTGGATGTTGGACGGAAACAATCAATCACCATTTCCACCGGAAACCATTTTTTGGAAAGATTAATTGATATTAGCATAGGGAGGGTTTTTGGTGTTCTCTAGGGGTTTAAGCTCAAGGTCATCACACATGTACGCCTTCCACGTATGTGTCGTGTGTGATTTGTTAACTTTAACTGCGGCACTACTGTACCGGAATGATCCGGCGTGTTGTTTGCTGTTCGGTTTCTGCGAGGGGAGGTGGGCAGTTCTGCGAGGATGGTCGCTACTGGTTCACCGCTCTTCTCAGGGAGAAATTGCATTCGGTCACCTTTTTTTTATTAGGGTTTTCCAGCACTTTTTTCCGCCTGTTTTCAACGACGGCGTTCCTTTTGGAATTGTCCGGCGTGTTTATGCCAGGTGTTACTGGGAGATGGGGGGGCAGTTCCGCGAGGACCGGAGCTACTGCTTCAACGCTCTTCTCAAGGCGGCCAAACTCAGCCCTTCTAACGCAGAGGTTAGTGTATACCCAACGAACCCCGGGGATAACGTCTCCGCATCCCCTGAGAATGTCATCGACGCATCCTCTGGGAAACCCCGCCAATGTTGCATTTGATGTATATCGTCGCTACTGCTTCACGCACCTCTCAAGGTCGCCACGCCCAACCCTTCCTACGCAGGCGTAAGTGTACACCCAACGAACCCGGGGTACTTTTTTGACGCATCCGCTGGGGGTGCCATCATAACACCGCCTGCACCCCCTGCGAAACCCCGTGATTTTCCATTTGATTTCTATCGTCGCTACTGCTTCAACGCACTTCTCAAAGCCGCCAAGCGTCGCCCTGCCAATGCAGAGGTAAACGACGTCGCGCATTTTTTTTTCATCAGCGCGGGAGTCCTCTGCTGGTAGCTGTATGCATACTCTGCAGACTGGTTATTCTGCACCGTCTTAATGCGATTCTCATTTGTAGTAACTCGCATTTGGGCATGCTGCAGGTATGCGGTGGCGATGTATTTTGTACTTTAGGCTTACCGACGAGGTCACTCGCTGTTTCTGTACAGCCCCCCCCTTCCTCCCCCCGTGCGGGAGATGTTTTTTGTATTTTGTAGAACACGCACCAGGTCACTGCCTCCTCCCCCCCCCCCCCCCCCATCCTCTCCTCTCCCCCCCGTGCTAAAGTTTGCAATGCGTGCTGAAGTGCTATTAACACATCACTGCCTCCACCCAACAGCTTCCTACCAGCACAGGGATTTTCACGAGTTGACTCATTTTTCGTGGGTCGGGTCGAGTCGGGTCGGGTCGAATCGGGTCGGGTCGAGTCGGGTCGGGTCAAGGTGGTACCTAATCCGCAAGGGTAGAAAACCTCTCGACCCGACTCGACCCGACCCGACCCGTGAGTTTTCAACCGACACCTCCTGACCCGACCTGACCCGGCCCGCGAGATTTTGACATCCCCCTCACTCGAGCCGCGGGAAGGGTCATGACTCGTGAAAAGTCTTGCTAATAATAGTTAAGCCACACTTTCCGAACGTGACGTACAGCTGTATGTTTAAGTACGAGTACCAACCACATCGTGCCTGCCCCCGTCCAACGAATGCCCCCCCCCCTCACCCCCTCCCCGCGTGTGGTGTCGCTGAAGGCGTTCGAGTGGCTTGGGCACTGGTATCAAGGAGTGGGGGGCGATCGCGAGCGTGCTCGTGGGTGTTTTCTGCGGTCGGTAAAGCTCGACCCTCAAATGAGGGGGGCGGGCGAGGCGTTGGCTCTGCTATACCTGCAAAACGGACAGGTGTGTGTTAGGGTTCTCCCTATCTACCAAAAAACAACGCCGTCGCGAATCGCGAGCAAAAGAAAACGTGCCGTTTTCGCGCACCTAGTGTTTGCGCGTTAGGGCGATTTCTATAGAACAAAACAATGTCTGGAGTCGCGACAAAAAAAAAAACGTAACCTTTTCGCTTTTTGCAGTCGGTGAATGAAATTAGGGAGGTGCGCAAGGCCTTGGCTCTGCTATACCTGAACCACGGACAGGTTTGTCGTAGGGTTCTTCACATTTAACGTGAAAAAAAAAAAAAAAATCTTGGAATCGAGACGAAAAAACGTGACCTTCGCGTACAGGTGTGTGTGTGTTTTAGGGCCATTCTGGCTAACTAACCAGTGTCACGAATCGTGACAGCATATTCGGGGCGATTTGTATGATCGCGGTCGGTGAAGCTCGGCCCCGAGATGGCGGGAGTGGGCGGGACCTTGCGTCTGCTGTAGCTGAAAAGCAGACAGGTGCGTGTTACTAGCTTACTGAAGTCTGGGCAGACCTCTATCGAGCTCCGAAGAGTGGTCGAGGATTGCTCTACTTCAAGCACTACCCCAAGGTCCCGTCCTTCCATGCAGCAATACGGCTTCACCATGCAGCAATACGGCTTCACCATGCAGCAATACGGCTTCACCATGTCAAGTCTTTGGCCTTTCTCATGCCCCAAGTATGTGTCACGCGCCCCCCCCCAACGCGTTCACCGTTGATCGTTATTCTTTGGTTTCCTCTACACCGACGTGTGCTGTGCAGGAGGCCCTTGCGGTTTCTCTATTTAGGCAATGCGCCGCGGTGTCAACGGCATGCCACTGGGCGTGGGCTGCCCTGGGGCGCACGAAGGTCTTAGAGGGCAAGCTGGCGGAGGCTTCTTCCCACATACAGCAGGCAAGCTTGAAATTTCTGCCATACCAAGGTTATCGCACTGGCAGCCGATCAAGCTTGTATCTGTGGCTCCTTTTCCTTTCGATTATGTGTGCGTCATGTTGGTTAGGCGTCACGCATGTTGCTCATGCGGCTCATGTGGCTTGTTAGTAGCTCATGTAGCGTAGATGGGGTTCATTTGGGTTGCGTATGGCTCATGTATCTTAGATGTGGCTCATGTTCCTAGATTAACTGAGGTACACGTTCACTATGCAGTCCATGCAGCGTATGGGTGGCTCATGCAATGCTCATGAAGCACAGGCATAGCCCATGCAGCTCCCGACCTCCCTTCGCCCCCCCCCCCCCCCCCTCCCGCACCTCCCCTCCCTCCCTCCCCTCTCTCTCCCTTCCTCTCTTCCTTCCTCCCTCCCTCCATTACCGTTGATGGTTTATTTTTATATTCGCGGTGCCTGTGATTGGTTCGTTTTACAACCCCAATGCTATTGATTGGCGTATGTTTAAATCCGGTGCTGCTGATTGGTTTACTTTTGTATCAGGCTATCCGAGGTTGCCCCATGTCCTGGTCTTACTGGTCGGACCTAGGGTGGTGTTACCACGCCGAAGGCAAGCAGGCGGCAGCTCTTAAGGCCTACACCAGAGCGGAAGAGCTGCTGACGGACCAAGCTCCACCGTCGAAGGCGGGGGGGGGCTCGGAAGGGGTTGGCGATAGCGAGCAGCCTTTTCAGGGGGTGGAGCTGACGGCCCGCGTTAGAGTGAAAACGCAGGTAGGTTTTCTGATAGGCTAACATCTATTCTGTGTGTTTTCACCAAATTTCTATGCGTTTCGCTGGATAAGAAACATGGCTTTTTGCCACCACGTTTCCCGCCAATCATGGTGCTCGACACAAATCCCAAATATGCTTCTTCGATGCCCATTAGCTCGCCCACTTCTGTAAAATGAAGTTGCTACCATAGTATACTGGTAGTGGACGTAAGCTTATGTTTTGGGCGGCAGGGTGGAGTGCCTCAGGCACACGACGTGCTCCAGTTATGTTTGACATTTGTTTAATGTGTTCCTGAGGTATTTTCCCACTCCAGAAATTGACTAATGGGTCAGCGCTATGCTGTCATCCGTGCCGACGGAGACTCTGGACGAGTGTATTTTTGTTGTTCTACGTGACGTTCTTTTTAGCCTTCGCCTGTCACCGAACGCGCGAGAAGGCGAGTTGATTTACGGTGCGGAATAGGATGAAGGTGCAGGTATCGTAGGTCTGATGATCGGTAGGGTATAGGCAAGTCTGACTTTCGGTGAGCGGCGGACTGTCACCTTTAATTCCGGCTGCGCTGGAGCTCGGATGTCGGCGGGTGTGTTTTATTGTTTGCATAACGTTTTCCTAGGCGGGACCAACCAAGAGACAAATAGGCCGGATGGAGGCAGTTGTCAACAGCCTGCGATTTCCAAGTATATTAAAGTGTAAAATTGTGCATTAGTGCACCAGGAGCACGGCATCAGGACTACGCCGGCGGCAGCAAGCATATTCCAGGTAGTCGTTTTGGTTTGCCTTCTGTTTTTGGTTTTTCGTCCTGTGTTTCAACTAAAATGTTCATTCGGCGACGTAACCGGAACAGTACAGTACTGCAGCAGTAGCAGTGCTGCGGCAGAAACAGCGAAAGTCCTTCTTTTTTTTTTTTTTCATTTTTTCTGCTTAGTTTGGTCTCACGTCCGTTTATTCGGCCGTGCCCGATTAATCCGCCTCGTGTCTTAGGTGGGAACAATCCAGAGAAAAATAGGCCAGGTGGACGAAGCCGTCAACAGCTTCATGGACGCGCTCGAGCTCGACCCCGACAGCGGCCTCGCTCTGGAGGGGGCAGGGGAAGCCTATCTCGCACAAGCCCACGCAAGAACAAGCGAGGGGCTCTACACGGCTGCGGTCACTGCTCTACGGTTGGGATCCGAGGTCACCAGGCGCTTTTTGGCGGCGGATAATATCGAGCATGTGAGGCCAACACAAAACGAAAGAAACAAAACAAGGGTTGCTCCCCGAAAAAAAGATCCCCGTCGACGACGCTAAATGTGGGACGCTAGTTCCGCAGCAGGTGGGTAGATCCCTTTGTTTGCAATGGGTGTGGAGAAACACCGAGGTGGGGTTGTGCGGCGCTACCACACTCTGAGGGGTTCTTGAAGGATTATAGTGATAATGAAGCGGTACGATCAAGGGGGTATGACCTGGTATCCACAGCAGTGGGGTCCATTTTTTCCTTCGAAGGGTACAAAGTGATACTCCGGAGTAACTTGGTGGGGCGAACGGTACACCCAGAGGGTTAGAAGAACCGTGTACATTTCTGCTGCTGCTGCTGCTGCTGCTGCGATCACAGCCGAACGCGTATGGGTCCGACGCTACCAGGTATTTTTTGGAGGCGGATAATGTGGAGAAGTTGAGGAGGCATACATACTACGATAGCGATGTACCCTTTTTGTTTTTCTAGGCTCTTGACTTCAGGAGCTACTTCAGGAGCTCTTTGCTCTTTGCTCTTCACTCTTTGCCCCACCCAGACGCGTACGTTGGCAAAAAATATAACTAAGAAGAAAAGTGCAACCTGATAAACAAATGGCATCGCCTGGGTAGAAGTTACAGTTACAGCCCTCCCTAGGCTTAAGGTTCGACCTTACACGCACGCTACGGGGTAGAGGTGGCATGACCGCTGCTTCCCCCCTCCTGATATATACTCCGGAGTATAAAGTAGTTGGTCTCGGTTGACACCGACGCTGTAAAACGTTACTTCGTATATGTTTATAGGGGTTGGCGTTGGTTGGCAACGACGCTGTGTAACATGCCAGTCACTATTAATACGTGAGCTAGACAACCAGGGTACCGTTTTTTTTTTTTTTTTTTGGCGGTCACCATGATGGTTGTCAAGTTTTCAGTAGATCGTATCGTGCGGGATGTAGAACCCTAACTCCGCACAAGGGGAATGATCGCATCATGTAGTGTGGATATGGTAAGGCACCCACGAGGCAGTTACATCGTAATACCCATTGCTGCCTCTGGAGTGGCCACACCAGAAAACAAAGTAACTTGTTGGCGCTGCCATCCATCGGCAAGAAAGTAGGCACAAGGTGCCGAAGTCCGTCTTACGAGCGGCTCGTGAAAGGATGCAGTTCGCCCTTCATGCGACTCGCCGAACACCTCACGGCGCTCCGCGCTTGGTGCAAGCAATGTCTGCCTGGTTGGTGAAAACCCTAAATGCGAAGGTCTATGGTCACACGACTAAGGTCATGCACAAACTAAGTACACCCCCCCTCCCCGTTTTCTATACGTCTCATACGTCATTATTTGTGATGACGATGCGCCGAAGGCTACTGACAGCAAAGCGTGCGCCTTGAAGCTGCTTGGCGACCTGTACACGTACGGACACAAGCTGCCGCCGATGTCCTTCGAGGGGGAAGGCGCGAGGGAGGCGGAGGGCGTACGGGAGAGGGGCACGGCGGAGGCTGCGGAAGCTGATCTGGTGGGAAAGAGTAACTGCAGCACGGAATCGCTAATTGGGGTGTTTCGTTTGTGTGTTCGATGTTGTCGTGTTTTTCGTTCGTTTTTCCGTTCGTTCGTTCCTTCATCCGTTCGTTCGTTCGGTTTTCTATTATTTTCTTTTTTTTTTTGTTCAGTGTTTTTCGTTTTTTTTCCCCCCGTCACGTTCGTTCGTTCGTTCGTACCTTCCTTTTGTTTTGTTTTGTTTTGTTTTGTTTACTTTCATTTTCTTCATGTTTTTTGTTACTTTTTTTTATAGGTTGTTTCGTTCGTTCTTTCGTTCGTTCTTTTATCTTTTCTTTCTTTCTTTTATTTTTTCGTTATGTTTTCGTTATTTTTTTCGTTGCTTGTACCTGTTTATATACGTTTTTTGTTATTTGGGTTTTGTTATTTTTTTTCGATGCAACACCTTGTTGTGTTTATTTTTTTCTTCAGTTTCGCTCATCCGTTCGCTCGCAACTGCTTCACGAGCCTTAGGGCTTGACCAGGGATGGGTCCAAGAACCGGCTGGACTTCGTAGGCCGCGGCGCGGTGGCGTACCAGCAGCTGGTGCAAATGCTCGATCAAAAACTTAGGGATGAGGACAACAACCCATCTGCATCAGTCAGGGATGACGGTGTTCTCAAATTGACATCATCGTCGGCCCTGTATGACCTTGGACTTAACTACCTCCTACGAGCGAGGCTTCTGTGTGCGGATTCAGGAGGAGGTTCTGGACTCTGGGCGCAGGGTGTCTATGACCAGCTGCCAGGAGTGGATGAGCTCGCGAGGTGACGGCTAGCGGGGGGGTGGGGGAGGGGGTGGTAGGAGGAGGAGAAGATGGAGGAGTAGTGGGCGTAATTGTGGCATAGTGGTGGTCGTGGTTGCAGTAGTGGTAGCAGCAGCGGTAGTAGTAGCAGCAGTAGTGTAGTAGCATAGCAGTATCAACAGTAGTGGTACTATTAATAGTAGTAGTGGTGGTCCGGATGCTTCAAATCCGTGGACATTATCTGTGCAATCCGTACAGCCTTCCAATCTGTTTGCCGTGTGAAATATATTTTCCTCGGCCGGACCGGCGGAGCAAGCCTTCAAGCGATCAATCGAAGCGGCCCAATCTTTCCCGTATGCTGCAAATCCGTGGAAATCAAGTCTGGTATGTACAATGATCTCATCGGATCTTTCAGACGAATGAAGTCGACTTTCCGAGACCAGGCTGGCGGAGCAAGCATTCACAGATGAAGCATTCACGGATGCTGCAAACCCGTGCAAACGATGCGTGCAGCCAATGTGTGCCGTCAATGTGTGCAGTGAATCACTCCGTTCCACGTGCGAAAGCTTGCCTTCATCGACCAGGCCGGCAGAGAAAGCTGAGCTTTCACAGATGCCGCGAGCCCCGTGGGAACAATCTGCGTGATCTGTGCAGCAATCTGATCTGTGTGATATGTGCATTAATGTGATATATGTGATCTGTGCAGTACTCTAATCTGATCTGTGTGACCTGTGCAGTAATCTTGTCTGACTTGTATGAGTTGTGCAGTAATACATATATACATGATCTGTGTGATCTGTGCAGTAATCAAATCTGTGTGATATGGGGAGTAATCTGATCTGTGATCTGTACAGTAATCTGATCTGTTATCTATGCAGTAATCTGATCTGTGTGGTCTGTGAAACCCACCAGGCCGGCCGAGCAAGCTTTCAAGCAGTCCATCGAGGCGGACCCGTCCCATACAGATGCCTGGAACGGGCTAGGGGTGGTGTCCAGAGACCCCCTCGTGCAGCAGCATTGCTTTGTGCGTGCTGTGCAGCTAGAGCACAACCCGAGCGCGTGGGCCAACTTGGGCATGCTTTACCTACGTTGGGGGCTAGATGAACAGGTGAATTACATTTTTTGCCGCTGATCTACTGGCAGTAATATTCTACGGGCAGTAGCAAAATACTGGCAGTGGTATTTTACTGGTAGCGATAATATACTGCCAGTGATATTCGATGGGCAGCTGTATTATTGTAGCGGTGGTAATCTATTGGTGGCGGTAATGTGCTGGCAGTGGTAATCCACTGGCAGCAGTAATCTACTGGCAGTCGTAATATACTGTAAATACAGAAGCTGCTGGCAGCAGTTGTAATCTATTGGATGTGATGGTCCACTGGCGTTAGTAAGCTACTGGCAGTCGCAAGCTACTAGCAACAGTAATCTGCTGGAAGTAGTAATCTACAGGCAGTAGTGATCTACTGGCAGTAGTGATCTATCAAGTGCTTTGTTATTTTTCCCGCGGCACTGTACCTTTAAACATGTTCGGTCCCAACTGCCCTCTAATCTTGTCGGCCAAATACGTTGGAACTTGGCTTGGAGTTAATCCCAGGGCGCGTGCTGTCGTGCGTTCCACCTGGTGCGTACACCCAAGTCGTGGTGAGGGTATCCATACTGCCAGGTACAATAACCTGGTATCTGGTACCTGCTAGTACTTATATTTGCATCATCTACCTCAATCTGCATACACTTGTCTATGCTCATCTGCATTTGCATGTGTTGTGCAACAGGCGTACGGGTCGTTCGGCGGGCTGCAGGCCGTAACGGATCACCCAACCATGTGGGTCGGCCTGGGTTTGCTTAAAGAGAAGGAGGCGTGCGGATCAGACGTGACAGCCTCCAAGAGAAGAAGACTTCTTTCCCGGGTAAAATGGTGTCGTTGGAGTATTTCGTTTACCCAAGTAAAGCGAGTAGTACTTAGGGCTACAGAGGGTATCCCGATTTAAGAGCGTCCGGGATAAGCGCATTCGGGAGTTAAGAGGGGTCAAGTCGGCATGTCCCGCCTATACTAAAAACTGTATGCTTCCCAATACAGATAAGAGCAATGTGCAGTTAAGAGCGCTTGTTTCGGCTTGTAACGGGGCGCTCTTATATCGGCGTACACGCGGTACCCTGATTAAATCTCCGCGACTAATTAACAACGTATTTTTACCCTTATTGGCAACTACATTATGTTTAAATGGTTGCGAGTAGACGAATTAATTATTATCCTGATTTACCCCCCTGATACTTGATAAGAAAGATACACCTGGCTTGAGGTTTACGCCGGACCCGATGCCGGGCGCTAGCGTTTAGGTTATTCGCTGATTGATGCGTGCCACCTCAGACGTAGCTTCTTCTCCCTTGCGCTTTCCCCCACCCCCCGTCGCCGAACACCTTTCAGCGCTTCGCGCTTGGTGCACGCGATTACCTGCCTAGTCGGGGAAAACCCGACGTGCTCGGCCCCAGCATTGGATCTACGGTCATACTACTACGGCTATGAATGAAATGAGACCCCCCCCTTCCCCCCCCTCCCCATCCATGCTGTAACGCAGAATTAACAGGCAGGTGATGCCTCTGGATCGGCCAGCATGTGGATAGCCCTGCTTAGGTTAGGCGCCTTAGCCTCATCCCGACTCCCAACCTTACCTCCAACCCTAACCTTACTCTACCCCCCTCCCCGGATGCCGCAACGCCGATTTAACAGGCAAGTGACGCCTATTACTCCTCCCTAGAGACCGGCCAGCATGTCGATGGCTTGCTTGGGCTAGGCACCACGGCGGGCCGTACCCACAGCCAAGCCGACGCTTTGGTGGCTATCGAGCAGCACCTCGACCTCAATCCCAACAGTGCTCAGGTGATGTTCGTTTCTTAGTGGGTCTATTTTGTATACTTTCGTATGGTTTTGTGGTTGTAGTTGTGGTTGTTGTTGACCCTCACCACCCCCACCATCACCACCAACACCAACACCAACACCAACACCAACACCAACACCACCACCATCACCACCACCACCACCACCAACACCACCACCACCACCACACCAATCACCACCACAACCACCTCCTCCCCGTTAAACGTCCCCATGGTTCAGGCGTGGAACCACCTGGGAGCTGCCGCCGAGTTTGCCGGGCGTCAGATCCAAGCTGCTGCCGCTTACCGTCGCGCGTTGGCGCTGCTGCTGGAGCAAGGGGACACCCTTCTGGACGGGGAGGGGCGGGGACAGGCGAAGCTTGCATGGAGTGAAGCGGTGCGGCTCGCGAAGGGAAACCTTGGGCGAGTTCTGGTGCTACAAGGGGAGGCTGAGGAAGCCCTGGAGTTGCTTCGAGGAGGCGACCTTACTCGGGTAAGTTCTTGTTTAGTTTTAGGTTTTCAATATTCCGGGGGATGGGCGAGAAAGAAAGGATAACCCGGGTATAGCGAATAAAAACATGACGGCAAGTGCGATGTTATCCACCGCCGTCTCCGTCAGTTTTCAGCAGTACTAACAATGATGAAATGATGTCGTGCCATCTTGTTCTACTGTTGCATTTCGGTCGTGTCGCCATATCCAAGCCGCCCGCGTCGTATGACATCGAATGGCCGACGCTGTAAACGTTCGATGGACACTTTCTATTGGCCAATTCATTCCTCTGAAGGAAACCCCACGGGGTTTAAGCTGTTTCCCACTGCCCAAACAGCGCACACTAGTACCAAGTTGTTTTTCCCCCTAAAACATGGGCGGGGTTCTGAAGGGGACATAGGCCCACCGCATTTACACATCATGGCTAGATGTACTAAGGTGATAGGAGGTATTGAATTATTGAGGTATTGTTATACATTTTTTTTGGCTGAAATGTGTTGCCTGTTTTCTGAGTCACGGGGGTCCTTCACCCAGAATCTTGGGAATTAGGCCATTTTCCTTTGTTTGATACTTCTCGCTGTATACTTGGAAGTAGTATAATAGGCCTCGTAGACCATGGGATTGTTCATCTTGGCGTTAGTTTTAGGGTTAGTTTTAGGGTTAGTTTTAGCGTTAGTTTTAGGGTTAGTTTTAGGGTTAGGTTTAGGGTTAGTTTTAGGGTTAGTTTCAGCGTTAGTTTTAGGGTTAGGTTTAGGGTTAGTTTTAGGGTTAGTTTTAGGGTTAGTTTTAGGGTTAGGTTTAGGGTTAGGTTAAGGGTTAGTTTTAGGTTTAGGGTTAGTTTTAGGGTTAGTTTTAGGGTTAGTTTTAGGATTAGTTTTAGGGTTAGTTTTAGGGTTAGGTTTAGGGCATCTTAGGGCATCTTAGGGTTAGTTTTATTATTTTTCCCGAAACCAGTTTTGCCTCATAAGAGTGCAGTAGCGCCCTATAGCCGGTCGCCCCGGTGGCGTATCAGGTTATCCTCGAGTCTGGTATAGGTCTGTTTGGCGAGTTCGAGTCCCCCCGAGTGCATACTCGTATACATTCGTAGGGACTTTTCTTGTGCACAAATTGACTTACGGAGAGCGCGAGAGCGTGAGTTTGCAACACGCGATGAAAAATTGACGAGCAGTGGGATTGAAGGTAAGGACCGGGGGGAAGAAGGGAAGACACCCGTGACCACGGCTTGTCCAGAAGCTGGAAAGTAGAAGTGTGAAGAAAAGAAAAAAACAAAGAATATCTTATCAAATAAGGAGGAGCGTTCGAAAAAGCAATGGTTGACGTGCCTCTGCGGTAGCGTGCGTCGGGGGTTCAACCCGGTACACGACAACAGCACACACATTCCCGCGTTCGTTCTTTCAACTTTGTTTGTGTTGTGTTCACGTTGATCCGCTCCTTCAACCCCACGATATCAGCACACCCGATGCCCGTCCTGGCTCTTCGTCCTTTGTAGCGAGGTACATCAAAATCGTTAACCGTGTAACACGGGCGTAGCATCAGTACTATTGTACGGGCACCGATGCACTCTCATGCGATGGGGATGTGATTGGTCTGATTTGTGCTAAGCTGAAACCGTCGTGTGCTGTGCTGCGCGTTGCATGCTTCCAGGCGGATACCGTACTTCAAGCTGGCCGCGCTCACGCCTTGGTCGGAGATTGGGATGGCGCGTTCGCTGCGCTCGAGCAGGTGGGTGGGCGGGTGGGTGGGTGGGTGGATTCAAATTGCCGATTTCACGGAAAATCGTCAGTCAGAAATTAGGTTTTTGGTACAATGTTTCTGTTGTTTTTTTGTTTTTGATTGCTCTTCACCAATGACGTCGGTTTACGGCACTCCTGCCCCTTGACGAACGACCTCAATGGAATTAGACACAGATTAACACGGTCTACGCCGTCAACCGGCATGTTTGCTCTTCAGCGCATACACGATTGTTCGGATGACGGATACCAATTTTGTTTTCCATTTACTTCTTCACGGGCTATGTTGTCTACCGCTATGGCATTTCCGACGGCGTCACTGATGGCAGGGTCCCGCTGGAGGTCGACCGGGAGTGGAAGCACTGATCTCCGCCGCTGCCGCGAAGTACCACCGAGGAGACAAGCAGGGTGCGATTGACGCGGCTGATTCTCTGATGGCACTTTACCCCGGTCATAGGCGCGTTCTCCACGCTGCCGTGGCGTTGGGAGCTCTGGGCGGCAACTCCGACATGACGGAACAGGCGTCCCGCCTACTGCAGGCGAGAAGTAATTATGCGTTTGCCGTGAACGGTAGATACAATAGGGTTAGGCTGAGCGATAATTCGGACACGACAGGGCAGACGTCGCCCCTTTACTGCGGGTGAGATTTTTTTTTTCAGTTTGGTTGTCTTGAACAGTAAATTTACCCTACCATGAATAGGGTTATCCTGACCCTAACTCCAACTCTAACCAGTAGACCTGCCGTACCGATGGATCTGCTGTACTGCTCGGCCTACTGTACCAGTAGATCTGTACCAGTAGATCTGCTGGACCAGTTGTACCGACTCGCGTGACCGCGGGCCCGGTGGTATCAGCTCCGAGGACTTCCCCTCGTAGGCTCGGAGTGCGTTTGTCCACAATGCAATAGTTCGTTCGCTATCACACGGGGAAGTGACATGCCATCAGCCATGGACCTTCCCGTTCGTATCTCAAGATCTCAAGAGCTCACAAGAAACGCCAATAGTGACAATTGAACTCCCGGACAAAATGTATCCAACCATTCTATGTAAGGTAAAATGCCCGATGATACGACCACAGCGGTACAGCACCCTAAAAAAGCCCATCTCGGGCTACCAATCACAAGTTGGCTCAGACCGAGTAGCTTTGATTTTTTTTTCTTTTTCTTTTTCTTTTCGCACACTTCTACTTTCTAGCTTATGGACAAGCCGTGGTCACAGGTGTCGTCCCTTCTCTCCCCCGGTTCTTCCTTTCAATTTTTATCGCGCATAGGGTTCAGCAATCTCAATGCTCGTCGATTTTTCATCGAGTGTTGCTAACTCACGCTCTCGCGCTTTCCGCAAGTCAATTTGTGCACAAGGAAAAGTCCCCACGAATTTATACGAGTATGCACTCGGGGGGATTTGAATTCACGAAACTGACCTATACCAGGCTCGAGGATAACCTGATACGCCACCGGGGCGACCGGCTTTGATAAACATAGCTGTCTGTACGTTGGGCAATAGTCAAGTCCAACACCTCCCGGTCATTTTCATCACGACTTGAGATCTACCCGGTACCACGTTTACCGACCGTGAACAACGGTTGTTCAGCAGCCGCGTGATCACCACTGAATCTTCAAGCAAACCACGCACCACGCGTCACACCTCCAATTGCGCATGCAGCTTGCCGAAAACCCAGACCACATCGTAACGAATGTGTATTCAAGCACAATAGCCACCCTTGTAAAACGGAAGCATCAACGACGGACATGCTCTGTCCTCACACAGCCTCGGCGATGAACCGCCAGCTGTGGCTGCGCCAGATGCTATCAGCGCCCGGCGCAGAAATTCCAAGTCAGCAAAAAACTCGAAATTCAACATTTCGATCAAACCGAAAACCAGCAGTTCGAAATTCGGGACCCCCCCCAAACCACAATATGATCGAAACATATCGCTGTACGAGTCCCCGCTTCTGATTCATCTTCAGCCGCAGCGCCTTTAGCTCTCTTCGCAGCACGGCCGTCGCGACATCAAACACGCACGACACCGGCTCCCAGGTGCTCTCCGCCTCCTCCGGCCCCTCCCAGACCACCGTGACGACAAGCTCGTCGTCACTACCGAGCGGCAGCCGGGGCACGACTCTGCCACACTCCACCGCAGGCGATTACTTTCAGGTGGGGGCTTCGCCCGCACCACCGTTGCCCCTGAATGAAACCGGACCGCCCCAGGCTTCTTGCGTGCATGTGGGTCACCCGACAATGCCCGACATAACACGTCAAAGTGCGTGCGGAAAACGATATATCGCAGCATCTTGGCACATTCCGGCGGGAGCTATGGTCAACAGCGTTATCGACAGCCGTCTCCAACACGTACACACGACCCCGCATTTCCACCTCGGAATCCTGGAATATCATGGGTCGTTGAGACGGCAGCGTCAGCGCGACCTCATCGTCCACGTCGCCTGGGGCGTCACCGCCCGGCACGAACGCTGTGACAGCCATCGCCGCTCGCAGCACAGCACCATCGTCGGGCTTGCCCACGGAACGAGCTGTAAGCTCCATCCCAGCACCATCTTGACGCCCTTGTGCCTTCAGTGCAGAGGCCTTAAGCTGCGCCATGACGTCGATGCCGAGTTTCTCTTTCAGCGTCTTCTGCCCGATGATAACCACATTGCCCACCCCGGGAGCACGATAAACGACATGGTAAATCGCACTGGTCCCCATGGTGTTTCGATCGTTAAGTGCAGCGGACACGATTGCCTCTCAATATCACACTCCTGGCCCAACGACGTCACCACACGCGCATGCCCAACAAACGCCTGCGTTAACGCGCTCTGCGTCATCCCCGGCTGTCCCTGCAGGGCCTCTACTAGCTCCTCCGATATAGCTGTAATGCCTGAACCAGAATCCATCAGCACCTTACCCTCAGCAGCCCCGGAAGCACCGGGAACCGCGAGACACCCTACGACATGCTGCGTCAGGGCCTCCAAGTGCGGTTCGGTCTCCACCGTATCCACCCTCGTATCACCACTTCCACCCGGCTGTTAAACCGAGACACGCGCGTATGAAAAGGTGCTGGTATCACCACATGACTGCTGCAACGCGGGTGCCGGCAGCTGCACCGGAACGGAGTGAGGAACTGGCGCTGCATTCTGTGGCCCAGCGCTCTGAGACACCTGGTGCTGCACCGTCTCGGTGAGCCCGTAATCCACTGGCGCCATCCTTTCCCGCGGCACGCGAATGTACACGTAGTCGTCGTCATTCCGTCTAGATGGTTCAGGCGCAGCAGGTTCGGTCTCCGTAACCACCGCCTTTGAGGCGGTCTTGTACGCACTAGCTCGAGGGGTGGCAGTCGCAGGGGCCATCCCGGTTGTCTTGCTCCGGGTATGCTGAGCGGGACCGCTTGGGGACTGCTGCTGCTGTACAGGGATCTGGCCGTGGGTCTGGCAATGGACTCCTTTCCCCGCCTTGCCATGCTGGCTTTGGGGGCAGTCCCACTGCTTGTGTCCCTGCTTGCCACATACTAAACACTCGTTGTCGTCGTACCGACGACTCCGCTCTGCTTTCACACCAGCGGCCTTGGCATTCTCGTGTGAGTCGTGCTCGTCAACAGCACGTCTCTGTGGCTTAGTCCTCGCAGCAGCCCGGTGGTATCAGCTCCGAGGACTTCCCCTCGTAGGCTCGGAGTGCGTTTGTCCACAATGCAATAGTTCGTTCGCTATCACACGGGGAAGTGACATGCCATCGGCCATAGACCTTCCCGTTCGTATCTCAAGATCTCAAGAGCTCACAAGAAACGCCAATAATGACAATTGAACTCCCTGAAAAAATGTGTCCAACCATTCTATGTAAGGTAAAATGCCCGATGATACGACCACAGCGGTACACAGTAGACCTGCCGTGCTGGTATCATAGGCCTACTGTACCTGTATGAGTGGAACTCCCTACAGTACCGGTTAACCCTTGCACTGTCCCAGTAAACCTAGACCTACTGTACGAGAAGACCTACTGCAACAGTTGAACTCCCGCAGCATTAGTTCGAAATCCTAACAGAGAGCCGCCTCCCGTGATGCCCGCCACGCTTCGCAGATAAGGCCGATAAGGTCCATTGTCGGCATATAGCGCGTGATGTTATTGACAATTGCCGCTGATGGACTCGTGCTTTTGTTTTGAAACCCTGACAGTACCTGTGAATATCTACTTTGCGGACGGCACATAGCGCGTGTATCAGTTCAGTCATCACCAACGTTTCCCGCCACGGGATGCGTGCTTTTGTCACGAATAAGTCCTAATAGAGCTAACGCTATCGCTAGCCTAACCCTAACCCTAACCCTAACCCATACCGTAGCATGCCTCCAAATCGTAGTGGAAGACCACCTCCCGTGATGCCCGCCATGCCTTACAGATGCTGCCGAAACGACCCATCGCTGGCGACGCCGATGGCCGACATGCGAGGTCGCTGGCGGAAGAAGACCTATGGGCCATCCACTTAGCCTTGCGCGCGGCCGGAGCTCCTGCATCTCTCAGCAGGCGCGCGCTGTCCAAAGCTGTCCACCTCTTCCCCTCGTCCACTCGGTCGTGGGCAAGACTAGGCGCTATTGCCGCCGACTCTACTGCCCTTGTCGAGCCCCCCGCTGAGTCTCCTAGCCACGCTGCTCCTGCTGACACACTTGGTTCGAAGCTAGCGGAAGGTTGTGTCTCGGCGGCGGAAAAGCAGGCTTTGTTCGGCCTGCTTGCAAGAGCGCGGGGTGGTGTTGGTTCGGGAGCTAGTGGGGGTGACGCGGCGGATTTGAGCGCGCGGGAAGTCGCGGGAACCTTGTTGGGTTTCGGCAAGGCGAGTCTTTCGGGTGGGAAAGCGGGGACGGCGGCGTCGAGGGTTTCGAAGGCTTGCGCTCGAGCGGTGCACTTGTACCCTGCGGAGACTACAGCGTGGCGGTTGTTGGCTGCTTCTTTGGTAAGTGTTTTGAAAGAGACCAGTTCTTTCTTCGTTTCCAATTTTTGTCGTAGTGTCTGGTCTTTTTTGGTGATATTGAAAAGGGATAAATTCTTTCCATTTTTTGTTCTTCATACGCGGAGCGAAGCGAAGCTTTTGGCATTTTTACCACTTCATTATTTGTTTGAGTGCGACTGCGATTTAGGCATCTAACACATCATGTTACACAAAGTTGACTAGCAGAACCGTCCCAGCCAGTTACGGTTGTGTGTGATTTTAGATATTGTTTTTTGTTGTTTTAAGAAACATATCCTTGCCGAAGGAAGAACACCTAGATACATATCAATAGGCTGCTGCAGATATTTTGGCATACCGACCCCCCACAAGCGAAGCAACACGAATGGTGCAATTTGGCAGCCTGCGTTCTTTTTTGTGTTTGTGACGACGATGTAGACGTTAGGCGTAAAGCTTTTACGTCACACCGGCTTGAGGCTGCAGCAGACCTGCGTCGGTATTGTTATCGTATGCTACTGTCTGTTAATGTGTTATTTCATACACACCATAACAAATCAGCTACGCTGACTACTGGCCTAATGGTTATGACATCGTCTGTCATGAAATGTTGTTTTTGTTCCCCAACCTCTGATCGACCAACCTTGTTCTTCCGTCTCGTATTTTTGGTAGTATTTGTCGATGTGTTGATTGATGTGTAGATTGATGTTTGTTTGTGCAACCTCTTTTCCGGCTTGTCTCTGAAAACATCTGCCGTACGCACGCTGTAAGATATCCAAAGCGCCGAACCAAGACCTGTTTCTGGCATTCTGTGAATCATCCTTCTTTTTTTCACCGGTGTGCCCTCTCGGCGTTTGTTTGTTTGCCAGGTTAACGAGGCTTTTTCTTCGTCCGAGAGCGCCGAAGCCCGTAATTTGCTTGGCCACGCGCAGGTGATCTACGCAGGCATCTCCGACGACTTCAGCGAGCCGAAAAACCCACATCCACGCGTCGGCGACAAAGACCAAAACGTTAGCCTTAGTGCGCTGGAGGCCGACTACTGTGGTCTCCTGTTGGCCGCCGACCAACATTCCGCCACCACAGTCGCGATACGGTCGGAGAAAAAACATGCCTCGAGCGGGTTTTCGACCGGGGGATCACCCGACGAGGTTTTATGTGCCACCCGGTTGATGGCAGCTAGGGTGGCGATCTGCTGCGGGCAAGCAGACGCGATTGACGCGTACAAGTTGGCACTCCGAGCTCAACCGAAGACGTTGGTAGGGTGGCGAGAGCTTTCTGCGTGCTACGAGCTATCCGATCAACATCACGCTTCGGTCTCCGCTTTGGAATGCGGAGCGCGCACGGCTAGCGCTGGGAAGGAGAGAGGGTCTCCATGCGCGGCTCCCCTGCACTTGCAGATAGCCGCGAGCAAACTCTCGACTCAGCAAGAGGAGGAGGGTCTCCAACGAGTTGGAGATGCGTTCCGATCCGGGAAAGGGGGGGTGGGTGGGCATGTGATGCGCGGTCTACTTAACCTTCGTTTGGGGAAGGATAGTTTGGCGACAAACGCGTTTGCGAGGGCGAAGGAAGCAGACCCCGCGGTCACAGATATCGTGGACATTTTTGCCTCCACAAATTAGAGATAGGGCAGATGTCCCTAGGAGCTCGCGCAGCGGGATGTTTGTATCTGTCGTGAGCCTAACGATAGTATAGGGGCCTCTAAGAACTTGCGCGGAAGTGTATTTTATAAAGGGTATTTGTAAAATGGTCGTCAACTTGGGTCCCGCTCGTGGCCGGTAGACGTTTCAGGTGACTCGAAGGAGGTACCGTTTTGTTGACGAGATCAAAATCACATTTCGCTCGTAATGTTTAGTACACTCGAAGTATTTTCCACCAGGGTATTCGCTGCCATGGACTATGCACTTTTTAGTTCTCGGGGTGAATGTTAACGTTAAGGTGAAGCACTGGAAGATCGTGAAAATCAATATAATTTCGGGCGGAAGATCGGGGAGTGTGATGGAGTGTCATTTTCGAAGATGCTGCGGTAGAAATAAGCAGCACTTTTGAGCCGAAATATACCTCGGCGTCAGGGAGCTGCGAGAGATACAACATATATATCGATTGGGTTCTCATGACGTAATAATGCTCGTATCATGCCTGGCCTCGCCTGGCCCAATGAGGTTGTGCGTCACGTCTAGCTGGCACTTTTTCTTCAAACTGGTTGTTGACTGACGTGTTAAGATCCTCATCGGAAGAAAAAACCCCATACAATTTGCCAGGCAGGCGCCACCCCAGAGGAACACGACAAAAAGAGAAAACGACAGCACCCTACCGTACCAGAACGGTCGCAATGGCAGGCAATCTGGGTTGTTGGGAATTCTGGACTTTTTTTTTGGTTATCGTGTACCCCCCCCTGTCTAGCTGCCGGAAGAAATGCAGTATGGTGTTTTCTACTCTTTTGGCGTGCTCTCCTAGTTTTCTCTACCTTTGCACGCGTCCAATCTCGGTGCCACGGTGGCGATAAGCGCTATGCGACGAATGCACTGCGGACCAAACGCTCCCATGACTTCACCGCATGTACGTAGAGGTCAGGAAGTGGCTTGCACCTACGCAATGGTCCAGAAGAACACTAAATACGGCAGTGTTAACGTTGCCAGAACGGGTACACACACGGTTTACGGGCAGATAGGTTGAGATTGGGGTAAAAGCAGCGTACACGTGTGATGGAACGGTGTTGGGAAACACTTGGTGGTGTGGACAGGTGGTATAGCTTTGATATTTCGTCTCAGGGTCGGAGTAACAACTCCGAGGCGGTATTCGTGGGAAATCTCGAAAGAGGTTTCCCACGTTTTTCCTGGAAGGATTCCTCCGCCGGGGATATCCTTCCTTTTCCTACATCGTGCTGTGGAGGGCCCATCCGACGCATGATCTCCACTTTGCACGATGCACCCTCCTCGCAGTACTGGTCCGGTCAGCTATCACGTATCTCAGAATAATCCAGGCGCCTCGAGCGCCCTGGTGTTGGTTGCGCTGTAACACCCCCTGCCCGACGCATGACTATTGTCGGCACAAAGCCGGTGTCCCAGTCATGGCCAGGTTACAGCATGAACACCTTCCTCCTCTCTCCGCCGCCGCCTGTTTGACGTTGCCCCCTCCTCTTCCAGCGCGACGCTTACTAGCGTCGGCGCCGGGCAGACGTCGGGCGTCGTTTCCAGTCTTTTTCCGGCCACTAAGCCCCGGATGCACTCCTCCATTCCCACACCTGTCCCGCCGTTTCAACGAATGGTTACCGTAGACGCCAGTAGACCAGCAATCTTTCAACGTTCCTTCCCTTCCAGGACACAGCAGGTGCGCTCTATCTCCGTAGATGGACGAACTTGAATATTCTCCTGCCTTCCAGAAAGCAGTAGACGTTGCAAGTACTAGTTCGCAACCCCCCCAGTTGGGGCATGTCCGGAAGCTTGGGCTTCTGGGGAAAAGGGGCCTGGTCTTATTGAACAGGTAACGAGATCGTTCTGCATCGTGTCAGACCATGCCTGCCTGTTGTGAGGTCGCTCTTCGTTCTTGATCTTGATCCCGTCATTTACAAAAATCATCTCTTTTTACACCAGCATTTTCCACTTATATTCACGCCCATGCTAGATCGCGCAGGGGGTTGAAATCCTTGGGAGAGGGGTGCTTTGAACTTGCTGTCCAGTCTTGGTTTAGCGTCTCTGCTCCGCCAAAGTGTGGTCCTTCTTCCTAGCACGCGTGACAAGCTACCACAGTGTGCTGAAGATGTGAGAGGAACTTGTTGGTTTATCACGACTGTTGGCTCAATCTGGGTATATTTGCCCTTTCAATCTACCCCTCCTCCTTTTATACTCTTCTTCCTGAGCGCTCGGCTAGGGCCGTGCCACTGGCTCTGTTGTGGGTGGTGGTATACTTGCAAATTTGCCGACTACCATTCCCACCTCGAGCATTCGTAACAGCCACGCAATGGTCCAGAAGACCACTAAATACGGCAGTGTTAACGTTGCCAGAACGGGTACACACGGTTTACGGGCAGATTGGTTGAGAGTGGGGTAAGAGCAGCGTACACGTGTGATGACATGGTGTTGGGAAACACTTGTTGGTTTGGACAGGTGGTATAGCTTTGATCTTTCGTCTCAGGGTCGGAGTAACAATTCCGAGGCGGCGTCCGTGGGAAATCTCGAAATAAATTTCCCACGTTTTTCCTGGATGGATTTCTTCGCCGGGGACATCCTTCCCCTTTTTCTACATCGTGCTGTGGAGGGCCAATCCGACGGCATAATCTCCGCTTTTCACGATGCACCCTCCTCATACTACTGGTCCGGTCAGCTATCACGAATCTCACAGTAGCCGCCTCGAGCGCCCTGGCGTTGGTAGCGCTGCAACATAAGTGTCCTCTGGGATGTTCTCGACCTACAAATTTTACCTGGTACATGACCAAGCATATTTAGATTTTTGATGTGACGTGCGCACATTATTCTTAGACTTTTCAAAACGCGCGGCGAAGCCGCGGTCAGATCGGAGCCTTAGCCTACGTTAGTGCTAGGGTTAAGATCAGGGTTTGGTCGATGCTCTTTCGTGATTTTTTTACCCCCCTCCCCCCGCCACAAAAACACGAAGAATAGCCTGATTTTTTTTCTTCTTTTTTAGTCATTGTTTTCATTCTCCAGTTCAATTTGTAGGAGCTGGACAAGCCTTGATCACAGGTATCTTTCCTTTTCCCCCTCTATACTTGTCTCGATTTTTATCGCTCATAGGGCTCAGCATTCTCGCTTTTCATCTTTTTATGCTCGTCGATTTGTACCGAATTTCGCCAACTAACCCCTCTCCTCTACACGCGCTTTCGGCCTTTCGATATCTAAGAACGAGCATCATGTGGGATTCGAACCCACGACCTCGACCTCGCAATGGTTACGGGGCTTACTATTGGACCACCGGGGATGCCGGCTGTACTTTAAAGCGAAAAGGTTTTTGTACTTTACCTGATTTATGGGTTTGAGACCGGCATATTCGCCTCTCCAATCGAACATTTGTCGTAGAAAATCATTGTGGACGTACACGAGCTTGACAGGATAAAATTCACCATTACCTGGCAGCATTTAATGCAAACGGCGTCCGCTGTGGAGCAGTAGTAGGCGGATTTGATCCCTACCGTCAATGATCAAGTTTCCCTGAGTGTATGCTCGTGCTCTTGGGGATTTTACTTGCGTAAAAGTTGATCACGGAAAGCGCTCAATCAAGCGTGAGTTGTCAACGTTGGAAACAAGTCGGCGAGCATAAACAGCTAGCTGCCGAACCAGTGGGAATGCTGACCCCTATGTGCGTTAAAAGTTGAGCGGGGATGTAAAAGCGATGATAAATGTTAATAAAAAGCCGAATATATAGTCTATGCATGGCTGTAAACGGGTCAAACACACATATATATATATGCCGACCTTCACAGGGGCCAGTTTGGAGGCAACACCCTTTTACGCGCCTGGAGACGGCCCCCAGCGACAAGATAATGCTGGTGGTTAGGGAGCAGATACAAAGAAATGTGGAGCGGAAACTGCTGCAAGGAGATACTTCAACCTTGAAGTTTCGCCCCCGACCAGCAGGAATAATTTGATTCGGATTCTACACCTTTTACACCCCTCTGCCGCAGAACGGCTCTCGAGGGCACGGCACACGTGTGATTAGCGAAACTAAGACTGCACTTACACAAGCAGTACCTTGCTCATTCCTCAACTATACATACTCGTATGTATCACTCCACCCCCCCGCCAACTACGCTGTATATCAGAGCCACCCGTACTCCGTATACCATCAACCACATTCTCGTTGAGCAATCTCCTTTGGTACACTGTAGTACAAGAATCGCGCGACTGGTAGTATCCGCTCAAGCACCAGACCCACAGTGGCACCGCCAACACAACGGTTACTCGTTGACGAAAGAGTCGTCCCAACTATCCGTCACATCTACGTGCCACCTCAGCCGTTGTTCGGTGACTTGTTGGGTGGCTTGTTCGGTGGCTTGCTCGGTGGCTTGTTGGGGGGGGGTGCGGTAGAGGCGCAACTAGTTCTTTCGGGACCCATGACTAGAAATAATATATCCTACTAATATATCCTATTCATAGATCCTATCAATATAGACTATCCTGTTAATAGATCCTAGAAATATAGACTACCCTATTAATACATCCTATTAATATATCTTATTAATATATCCTATTAACATATCCCCTGCACACAACAAGAGACTTTGAGAAAACAGAAGGACAGCTGCACGAACAACCGAGCAACCCCAACTCCTGGGTACTATAAGGTATAAAGAAAATAGTGCTGTGAACCACTAATGCCAGTAATACCTGGTGGATAGCCCAGCACAAATGACGGATAGCCCAGCACTACTAATGATCAATTAATTGCCTCCTCAATGGAGGAACCTGTCAGTCAGATACCGTGGTGCCACACCTCCATCGTAGCACAGCCCTTTTCTGTCCCACCCCGTCGCGCCCCCTCAATCCCAAGGAAAAAGCCGACTAGTTCATGGAAACCCTCAATGATCATGAAGTGACTATGGCAAACCTTGTGGTGGGACCTTGAGGCACGCTACGGTATGAGTGTACAAACATATCCTTAGACTTTCTGTTTGGGCACCTGTACCTCTCGACTACATTGGCCTTAAAACTATTAATATTAATAGAGGGCATTGAAACTATTAACATTAATGCTATACAGAATACAGCATACACTAGGCAGACCGTCCCATGGCCTATTAGACGAATAGGTGCACAGAATAACATATAGTCTCTAGACTATACTTAGTACATATAACTGGAAGCATAGACGATACCCCCAACGATGTAGGTAGGTAGGTGGGCTTTTGTAGTAATTAGTTCAACAGCCCCTTCAGTCAGAAATACTCTGCCGAAAAGCTGTTACCCCCATCGTAGCACGCCTCCATATCGAAGCCCTAGACTCCGTTCGGTCCCTCCACCCCTCCCGAACTCCAAGCTATGCGACTCATGCAAACCCTAACGAGGCGCCTAGGCTGGCCAGTGAAAACTCTGTTGAGGAATTGACGCAAACTACAGCAGTGCAAACCCTGTGTGGGGATTTCTAGGCCACGCAACTGGGCAGGTAGGTGCTAATAATACGGTGTTTTGTGAACAACAGCTTCGGTGGGGGGTAAGACGGAAGTGGGAAAAATGCAAAAATAGTACTTAAGCTGTCGATGCCACAACCATCAGAACAAAGGCCAACCCAACCCGCCCCCAAAATCAGGGAAATATTCGGTTTCCCTACCTTTTGCACAGTTTAATGTGTATATTTTTTCGTGGGGTAGTGGACCTTATGTGATGATGTTCGTCGGTTTCACCCCAACAGAGGTAGTTGATCGCAAACACCATAATTTCACAGACGTCTGCGCAGCTTAAGTTACACACACGGTCATAAAAACAAGTAGGCGACATATGTTTCATCAAGATATATAAACGCTAGTTCTAACCGTTAACCTGCCCCGATAACTCAACTGGGCACCAGCACCTCCCGACGTGGGGCTTGAGAGGAGACTAAACCACACCCACAGAGACTAAACTAGACCCACAGAGACTAAGCTATACCCACAGAGACTAAGCTATACCCACAGTATGTTTACTCGGTTTTAGAATTCACGTGAAAATATTTCTTCAAAGTTTTCTGCGTAGTTATAGTTTTCCTACACGTCTACATCACAGCAAGCTCAAGAATCGACTTGCTTCTCATACCCGTCTGGAAGGCAGGGGTCTCCTTCTACCGCTACCTACTCGTCAAAGCTCTGCACTCAGCCCAATCTCCGCCACTCCACCCGAAATCCAAGCTAACCTTACTGGTGCAAACCCTCTTGAGGCGTATAACGGAGTCTAGTGCAGACCCTGTGCCTTGTGGTGCTTTTAAGCTGTGTGTTCTGGGACACCGCTAGATCCTGCATGTACGCGTTTCTGGATAACGCGAAGAAGACTGCAGAGCTCCCCTGCTGCCCCTATTGTAGCACGCCTCGCTTCTAGGCCGTGCGTTCTACTAGGACACCGCTAGATCCTGCATGGACGCGTTTCTGGACGACGCGAAGAAGACTGCAGAGCTCCCCTGCTACCCCTATTGTAGCACGCCTCACTTCTAGGCCGTGCGTCCTAGGACACCGCTAGGTCCTGCATGGACGCGTTTCTGGACGACGCCAAGAAGACCTGCAGCACGCCTCGTTGCCGAAATCCTAGACTACATTCTACCGCACCACCCCTGCCCAAATTAAAGCCGATCAGTCTTCTTGTGCAACACCTCTTGAGGCGATTGCCCCGACTAGTACACACTCTAATGTGGTGCTTTTAGGCTACGTGTTCTAGGACGCCGGTAGGTCTTGCATGAACGTGTTTCTGGATAACGCGAAAAAGACGGCAGGGCTTCTCTTCTACCCCTATTGTAGCCCGCCTCGTTGTCGAAATCCTAGACTACATTCTATCCCACCACTCCTGCCCAAATTAAAGCCAAACGTACTTGTGCACACCCTCTTGAGGGGTTGGCGCCGACTAGTTGAAAACCTGTAGACGCGTTTCCGCCGACCTAACCCTAACCCTAAGGGGTATTTCTTAACGTGTTCTTAGGACAACACCGGCTCCTGCAGGGCGGCGTTTCCGAAAAATGAGGAGATGGGCGTCCTCTGTTCAACGACAGTTGTAAACGCATATAACCCTCTTTCGCTATTATTACAATCGCAGTCTGCACAGCCACAGTGACGACGCAAAACACGTTGGCCGCGATCAACAACACCTTAATCACAGACGAGGGTTGGCTGCCCGCGTCGGTTAGCTCAGCCTTTGAAATCAGCCCACGTACATACTTGGTACTCAACAAAATAATGGCGTTTCCTCAGCTTCGGTATAGCCACATGCCGACCTTCGTCTCGAACGGAGGCACTCGAAACAAACAAGCAACACAAACTTACGAGGTGTTATCGCGAATTTTTAAGCTTACGTGTGTTAGCGCACAGCTAGCCCCTGGCCCCCCCTACCCCCGCCCATATCCATGTAAACCGACTTATGCGAAACCTCAGGCCGCGTTTACCCCCGGGCCAGTGAAAAGCCTGTTGGGGAGATTCTCGGTTACGCGTTCTAAGACGCCTCAATCTCTTGCGAAGAGCGTTTCTGAAAAACGAGGAGACGGGGGTAAGATGTTCGACAACAGGTTCAGGCGAATACAGTCCTCTCACGAGAAGTGCAGTCTGCACAGCCACGGTCGCGATCAACAACACGTTAGCCGCAATAAGCACGGCCGTCATGAAGGACGAGGTTTCGCTACCGGCGTCGGTCACCTAAGCCTTTAAAATCAGCGCTACGCACATACTTGCGAGGATTATATGGCATTCCCCCAGCGGTACATCCACATGTATGTCGGCTTTCGATTGGAATGGGGCAAGGGATTCGAAAATAAATGTGAACACAACAAAAAGGAGACAAATGACGGCGATCTGCTCAACGCTATCCGGGAGGACGAACACCGCTGCGCCCGTAAGCGCAACTCGTCGGCAGCATTCAACAACCTCGTAGTAGTACGAGTAGAACGACGGATTGTACGCGACCCATAGATCCCGACACGATTTAAGGTGATCCAGTCCTTTTCCTCCGGGGTTCGCTAAGTCGTGCAGGTTGCGCGCTATCCACCATCTCCAAAGAACGCAGGGATACCAACTGGTCACACGCATACCACTACGCTAGCATAGGCTACGTACGTGTCGTGTTTTGCGGTATTGCATTCGATGCTGTAGTCCGCACGAAGATAGGATATGCCATCATCCAAGTCATCACAGACAAACGTCTGGAATATCGTGAAGGAGACGGTGGAACACACGAAGAACAGCACGAAGAGTCCCGTTGACGCTCGCTTGATGTGCAAGATATGTTGTGTAGCGCCAGTTTCATTGGCTATGTTTCTCCTGCTAGCTATCCATAAAGTGCCGAATAAAACGAGCAGAACAACCGCCGGCGTTATGGTGGCGAGTAAAAGGCTGTCGTAGAAGTCTGTGCTGATGGTGCACGAGTAGGAGAGAATGCTTCCGATTTGCACGTTGATCACCGCCAGCTTGGAGAGAAACTTCTCGTACTCGTCCGGATACACGGCACCTGCGACTTCGGTGAACTGGCAATGATGAGGGATACGGGGTTGAAGGGGGAAGCCAAAGGTCCGCGATCATACAGAATATAATCACGAGCAAATCATCTCCGCTTCATGTTATGTTAGCCCAACATGTACTATGCAGGAGTTGAATGCAGCTTTGCTTCAAATTTTGCATGTCGATAGCCGTCAGGTTCGTTAAGATGCTTTCCTATTCATCAGGACACACCGCACCCACCACCCGCCACGTACCACGTACCACGTACCACCTGCCACCTGCCACCTCGGGCAACTGGCACAGGGGGCTAAAGAGATAGATAGGACGACACCATCGATACGACTTATTTCGTCGCAGATATTCCGGTACGAATCGTTTCATGACTAGACCACAGTACTAGACTATGCACAATAATAGGATAATTTCATTTCGAGGGAAAAGTAATGGTGTCAAGTACTTGGATACCGTGAATGGTTTTGAGAGCGGTTGATTGCTGATTGCTTCACAGGACATGAAACATGCACTTGGGTTTAGGCGATGCTGTGGCGAAAACTGGAAACGAACTTGTCCGCCGTAATTTTGGCTATGCTTTTTTTTCTCGTTAATGTTGCCGTATCCTTGTTACGATTTCGTCAATGCTTCATCCTCCAACGCACCGCTCACATTATAGACTATATCCTAAACAAACGCACCATATCGACGCGACGAGTGACATCAATCCACATCGTGTCAGGAAACGAACATCACGCCAGACTAGTTGCGGCGTGCCCACGGGTTGCTTGTCTTAGTGCCTTCGTTCCTTGAGTATTGACAACGCATCCCTTTCGAGCCGGGCGGGGGGGGGTGGGTGGGGGGCGGCTTGTCGAAGCAAGCAATGTTGGTGGATGTACGACACATTCTACGAGAGAGGTGCTCCAATTTTTTCCGAGGCTCCTCCGCCTTCTAGGAGCTGTGTAGACGATACGGCTACGATAGGAGGTCCCTTTTATTGTTACGTTTTGCAGTGGCTCGGGTCACTCGCGCGAGTAACCTCCCGGTTCCTTTACGGTGTTGAGCTATTAGACTAGTCTATACTGCTATCATATATTATCCTCGTAAAATCAGCCTGCATTGCAGTGGTAAGCTACGCTCTGCGGCAAAAATATCGTCTGAGGTCTTTCTTTCCGCGAGATACGGAGTCACTGGTGCGAGTATGATATGGTATGGTACAGTATGGTATGGTATGGTATGGAATGGTATGGTATGGTATAGTATAGTATGGTATAGTATGGTATGGTATAGTATGGAATGGTATGATAGCTCAAACAAGGTAGTGAAGATGGGTGCACCCCCGCTACCGCAGGTTTGGTCTGTTGTAACTAACGAATGTAACTAACGAATGTAACTGCTGCAACTACTGTCACCGCTGTAACTAGTGTTACTGCGGTAACTAGTGTAACTAGTGTAACTAGTGTAACTAGTGTAACTACTGTATGTAACTAGTGTAACTAGTGTAACTAGTGTAACTAGTGTAACTACTAGTGTAACTAGTGTAACTAGTGTAACTAGTGTAACTACTAGTGTAACTAGTGTAACTAGTGTAACTAGTGTAACTGGTGTAACTACTGTCACCGCGGTAACTAGTGTAACTGCTGTAACTACTGTAACTAGTGTAACTACTGTAACCAGTGTAACCAGTGTAACATGCTGTGGCTTCTCCAACAAACTAACTTGGGGGGGGGGAATGCGTGCTGTGATATCCAAAGCAGGCACTAAACACATTTCGGCACAGACTAGACTATGTATTTTCTGAACGGCGAGGCTTTTTACGCCCCCAAAAGCCTGTATGTCGTGGCTAAACTTTGAAAAATTAGAGTTTTGCAAACCTGGGCCACGGTTTTGTTTTGCAGATCTAGTTCTAGTTTTCTAAAAAACATAACCCGATTTGGGGTGAGTTATGGAGTAGTTTATCAAGTCATCAAGTCATTAAGTCATCAAGTCATCAAGTCATCAAGCCATCAAGCCATCAATGAACCTCAGAAGGCAGACGTTTCTGGTGCACCTGTACGGTAAGAAGCGTCAAAATGACAGTGCTGTGCTGTGCTGTGCTGTACTCGATCAACCATCCCATAGACTGGACTGGACTAGGTATAGACTAGTCTATCGCTTAAAATATTGGCAAAAACAAACGCGAAATTCACACGCCATTCTGAAAACGTGTTAGTCCAAAGAAAGGTGCTACCGTACCTCTGGCGTGGCAAGCGTGGAATGATTGAATGATTGAATGATTGAATGATAGACGATTTGTTATGGCAGCTCTACCTAGTTGTCGCGATTATGATCAGAAATGTCCTGGAAAACGAGAGAAGCGAATCAGCTGTTGCCTCTGGAATCCTATTCGTCAATGTGCCATCCTCCCAGACATCGCTCAGAGGCCAAATCGAATGGACAATTGCCATCATCGGCATTGTCGCAAAGGACTAAACAAGACATGTGCGAAATGCATTATGGCGATGGCGATGGCGATGGCGATGCTCACCGTGGCTACGGCAGGGGGGCTCATTTTTGTGGGGCCTCGTTTTGCTGTGGCTGGAGGTTACTCGCGAGAGCGTCTCCCTTGTTCCGTTGCGATCCGAAGCTTTGGTGCTGTTGTTGGTTTTTGTTTTTTCATAAGAAAGCCGTCATGGAATGCTTCGCTACGCTGCACCAAACGCACCAAAAATATCCCCTGAATGAAGATGTTTTTTCGCTGAGATACAGGGTCGCTCGCGCGAGTGGGTCAAACACCGCATCGCATCGCATCGCATCGCATCGCATCGCATCGCATCGCATGCTCTACTAGTAGGTGTAGTATTCAAGTATTCGACAGGAAATACTATCACGCATACAGTCTTTTGATGAGCGTCGGCGTATGCCAACAGGGGAGATGTATCCCCGAAAACTCGCTCACGCGGTGAGCATTGGTGTATTAATCAATGATAATCCATACTCCAGAAATGCACATGTCTTACTTAACGTTGTTTCGGTGTATTGAACACGATGGGGGACGCATCGGAAACATACTCGCGTGAGTAGCACCGTGTACTAAATAACACGAGGAAGACATGCCAGAAACACGCCGCGTTATGGTCACCGGTGTGTTCGGCGAGAGGAGCACATCAGAAAATCCGCTCGCGTAATAAATATCTTGTAAAAGCGAGAGAAATGCGTACCAGACATCAACGCGCACTATGAGTATCTGTGTATGTATGACGTGTGAAGAAGACATACATAAAAATCCATGCACTCACGTGTTGAACATCCGTGTACTGGTCATCGGCGGGGCAGCTGAACATGTTGTCGTCGAAAGTGACATTCTCCAGCACCATGCGAGAGCCCTCATCGTGGATATCTAATCCGCCTTCCCCGCTACATTTTCCGTATAGAGTGTTTCACTCACGTCCAATGTACCGGCGTTGTACAGCCTTCTGCCCGATGTTAAAAGTATGAACCTTGGATTCAAATCTAAGTTAATGCGCAGTCTATTCGCACGAATAAGATATGCAGTTGAATCTTGAGTTGAATCTTACGTTGAATCTTCGGTGTAACCTAGATGTAAACGTAGATTTGAGTATGTTAAGGTTGTCCCGTTGTCCCGGTATTCTACCGTACTATGGGCATTGTTCCGTGATGATCAGGTGGTGATGCACCCCACCATGATCACTCTCCCAACTCTCCCAACTCTCCCAACTTTCCCAACTCTTCTTCTCTTTTTGGCCTCAAGCGCCCTTTCCAAACTATCCTTTTTCTTTCTTATCACAAGTGATCTTAACAGACACTTCGGTGCCACCTCTGCATCTCTTCGCATAGAAGACAGAGCCTTCACACAAACATTGTGTTCACAGGCTATTCACAGGTTATGAGCCTTCGATCTTCGATATAAACATCGATCGGCACCAAGCGACTTCTCATTGAAGTTTGTCGCATCTTACCGGAAAGTTTTTAGAGAAACCTCCATTAAGCCGGCTACAGCATCAGCATCAGCATCAGCATCAGCGATCAGCATCAGCTACGGCATCAGCATCAGCGATCAGCATCAGCATCAGCGATCAGCATCAGCATCAGCATCAGCATCAGCATCACCATGGGAGAGTCCACGAAAGCAGGTGATGCGGTAGACAAGCTCGTTAGAGCTCTCAACGGCAAATTTAATGGGCTTAAGTTCGACGTATGGAAACGCACGGCTCAGTCCGTGATAAGTATGCGTCATGCCGGGATCTCTGATATCCTGGAAGGGCGACCTTGCCCCGAGCCCGAACTAGTTAGTCCTCGTCCATCTTCTAGAAGAAGTAGGCCTTCACGAGCTGTAACTCGCAGCCAGGCCGCTGACGAAACGGACATTCAGTCCGGGGAAACACCCCCGGCTGATACGGCAGAAAATGTACAGCCGGACGCAGGGAGTACTCCCGTGGTCACGGCGCATCTGCCACCATCATCTTCAGGATATTCTACACTCCCAGCCGCAACATCAGTTTTATGGGCCACGGATGACAACATCTCGAATTTGGAAGACATCAAGCACTGGCACCGCGACAATCGTCTTCTGTTCGACTTCTTGTTCCTGAGTACATCGGGAGCGGCGGCCAGCTTTCTTCTACAATTCAAGCCCAAACGAGGTGAACTTGCGAATGGAAAAGCTGCTTGGGATGGTATGGTTAGAAAGTATCAAAATTCCACCCGCCAACGTAGACGTATACTCAAACAACAACTATCGCATATGGTCATGACGGATGGGCAAGACCCAGACGTATTTATAAATGAAGTATACTATTTACGGGATGAATTGGTGGACATGGGAGAGGTATTCAATGATGACAGCATACTGGACATAGTGCTAGAAGGACTCACGGATGAATACGTGCAAGTCAAATATAGCGCTGAAGCAGATGATGACTTCACACTCGACCGAGCTGTGATAACAATGCGTAATATGTACGCCAATAGAGCTATGCGAAACGGGCCTTTGCGAAAAGCGAAGGGGCGTGAATCTGCGATGGTAGTCACGTCGACACCCTCAGCAGTAGTGACCTGTTCACACTGCAAAAAGCCAGGCCATCGATTCCAAAATTGCTTTAAACGCAAGGGAAAAATATCGGGAAAGAAACCTCCCCCGACACCTCGAAAGAATTCGTGGTGTAGCCTGCATAATACCGATCGCCACGATAATAGCGACTGTCGGTCTCAAATGCGGGACGACAATATAACCCGTCGCCCTCGTCCTGGTCAACAAAATGGCCGGCATAATAACAACCGCAGCGCTCACGCCAATACCGCCACAACTCCAACGTCAACAACGCAAATGGAAGCTTACGTCCCAGAGATACATGCTCCATCCACTTCTACTGCGGCTGCGACTACAGCAGCTACTTCTACGTCCTTCGCGACTCCTTCCTGTCCATCCTCACCTCCAGTTGGTTTAGGTTATTCCTTCATCGCCGCACCTCCGATCAAGATCGCCGCGCAGCCCGTCGACTTCTCCATGACTGCGGACAGCGGAGCGTCTAGCCACTTCATCGACAATCAGCTTCTACCGGGCATTGAACATAAAATGAACCACTACGTGCAGCTGGACCCTCCCGTAATAATCAACGTAGCGGGAAACCATCGCCTTTATGGCGTTGGTCAAGGGGTTTTGGTCGTACAAGTGTTGGACCACATAGGCTCTAAGCACTTTGTACAGCTTCCTGTCACGATCGTACCTGGGCTAGGCAGGCACTTATTTTCAGGGGGATCAGCTGCTGCGAGAGGGGTCACAATGATAATCGCCACGCAGTCGTATCTTGACATGGGTGCTTTTGCTATACCTTTACGAAAGGACAGCCACTGCCCTTCTTTGTACCATCTCGACCTCACCACTGGTGCAACCAGCCGAACACCTGAGACGGCGTTCCCGACCATCTCCGGAAAACACTTTAAGCCGGAAACCGTCCTCGCTGTTCATGCTACGACGACTCCTAAAGCGACTTCCCTGCCAAAAACCGTTCCAGCTAATATCTGGCACAAGAGGTTGGGTCACCCCAATGGGCAGGTGATGTCCAAGGTGAAGGACATTGCAGAGTGTGGGGTGAATTTTTCAGATACTCTGTCGGCCTGTGAAACGTGCAAAATCAACAAGAGCACACAACAGAATCACCCTAAAACATCGCGGCCTGACCCTTCCAGCGAACGTTTAAAGCTGGTGAGTACTGACCTGCTCGGACCTGTGACGCCCAAGGCGATCGGAGGATACGCCTACATGGCAAAGTATACCGACCATCACAGCCGGCTAAAAGCTGTCTACTTCATCGAAAAGAAAAGTGACACGCTACACACCCTCGGCAGATTCATTCAAGATCTAGCCATCCCTCTAGGGCTAAGGGTGCAGCATCTACGTTCTGATAATGGCGGCGAATACACATCCCGCAGCTTTCAGGAATATTGCAAATCAACTGGAATTCGTCAACAGTTCTCGGCTCCGTACACACCGCAGCAGAACGGTGTTTCAGAACGGGACGGGCGTACTATTATGGACATGACTCGCTGTTTACTCAATGAGGCACACCTTCCTAAACCTTTATGGGGAGAAATAGCTTCGACAGCAGTTTTTCTGATTAACCGATTACCACACGCGGCAATCGGCGGCGACACACCCTACCATCGTATGTTCGGGAAGCATGCAGACCTCTCATTTTTGAGGATTATCGGCACTCGGGCATTTGTGCACGTTGAAGGGTACACCACCAAGCTTCAACCAAAGGCTTGGGAAGGTGTTCTCGTCGGCTACGACAGCGACAGACCTACCTTCCGCGTGTATGATCGCTACTCGGGAAGAATTTCAAGCTCGCGCAACGTCTCCTTCATCGAAGAGCCGCCTACTGTTCTACCAACAGCAGACTCGGGGGGGCAAGAAGAACCTGAAGTCCCTGATTTCGATTTGGAGTCAGGCTCGGATTTTATGGACGACTATCAGAGCATCAAACATGGTATCTCATCGCTAGAAACTAGCGACACCGACGCAACCGGCAGCAAGCCGTTTCATATGAGGCTGCGCTCATCCACTTCTCAAGCGAAAGCGCGTCAGCAGGCACTTCAATGCCTAGATTCCCCGAAACAGCAGTTCGAGGCTGTCTCGCAGTATATTGGGGCTGTCGGCATGGATAAAATAAATCCTCCGGCTTCTATTTCGGTACCCAACACGTACGCGCAAGCTATGGCCTCACCACAGGCAGAAGAATGGGAAGCAGCCATGCGTAAGGAGCTCAAAAGTCTCGATGAGCACGAGGTCGCCGATTTAATTCCATTCACCAAGGTTCCTCCGGGCTGCTCCATCATTGGAACGCGGTGGGTATTTCGAGTTAAAACAGACGGACGTTTTAAAGCAAGGCTCGTGGTACAAGGTTGGGCTCAACAGCATGGACTGGATTGCTTCACTACTTTCGCTCCTGTTTGTCGTATTGAAAGTCAGCGTCTTCTTCTGGCTATAGCGGCATCAAGGGATTGGCGAGTTTTGGCCATGGACGTACAAACTGCATTTCTCAACGGTAAACTTGAAGAGGACGTCTACACCAAGCAAGCACCAGGCTTTGAAACGATAGACGAGAGAACCAACCGACCGCTGGTAATGAAACTGCGCAAAAGCTTATATGGACTTCGCCAATCACCAAGCGTTTGGAACAGCACCATTGACAAGGACTTGCGTAAAATGGGGTTCACGCCGACAGCATCTGATTCCTGCGTATACACAAAGGGAAGTGGGAACACATACATCATGCTAACTCTCTTCGTCGACGACTTGCTCATCACTGGACCATCAAATGCAAGCATGGCCGAGGTTCGACGTGAGCTTATGGAAAAATTCGCTATGACTGATCTCGGGGATGTGTCTCAAATTCTGGGCATTGAAGTTAAGCGCGACAAGGCAGCCGGAACGATCGAACTCAGTCAAGGTCAGTACACACTTTCGGTACTCAAGCGTTTCAACATGAGTGACTGCAACCCGGTACACGTACCCGGAATAGGAAAGGAACTATGCGCACAGCCGGAAGGAAGCGTGCTTCTAAACGAGGCAATGACTAAGCTCTATCAAGCCATTGTAGGAAGTCTTATATTTCTTACCCAATGCACGAGGTACGACGTGGCGTTCAGCACGATGCAAGCAGCTCGTCACATGGCAAAACCCACATCGGTGCATATGGCAGCGGTTAAAAGGATCCTTCGATACCTTCGAGGAACACCTAATCTGGCTATTGTGTACAAAAGGGGCAGCAGCTTCGATCTTACCGGATACTGCGACGCTTCGTATGGTATGGGAGACCCTAAAAAGATGAGGTCTACTACCGGGTCGATGTTCTTCTTGGCCGGAGGACTCATCAACTTCTCGAGTCAGCTACAAAAGATCACTGCTCAAAGCACAACCGAAGCGGAACTCATAGCTCTGAACACCTGCGCGAAAAATGGACTTTACCTATCAGGAATCCTTGGGGAGCTAGGATGGCCGAACTTCAGGAGCTTCAGGATATCTTCCGACAACAGAGGAGCACTTCTTCTTTCAGCGAACGGCAATTATTCCAACCGGAGCAAACACATTGCAATAAGATTTGCAGCTCTGAGGCACTGGATAACGGACAGAATCGTAATCACCGAGTTCGTCTCTTCGAAAAATCAGCTTGCTGATATCCTCACCAAATTTTGTGATAAGCCAACCTTCAACGACCTCTGCTCGAAGATCAACGACTTCAGCACGGAGAACTCCTTCTAAGCTCCAACACCTTGAAGTCGCAACTACAGCTCCGGCTCGCAAGACCGCCTTTGACCATCGCGACGGCTTTGTAAAATATCTCAGGCAACCCCCATGATCACAAAAAATCATTGTTTCATGGAGTTCCATACGAGATCGCGGCGTTTCATAAGTGGGAAAAAATGAAGCCTGTTTTTGATTCTGCCGTTGTACGGCGTTTGACCGGATTCTACCGCGTGCTATCGGACTTTTCAATCACCGACAAACCGCGATGTACCGAGGACGGAGAAGCGTGTTCCGCACAAACCGAATAGGCAATATATCGACAAGTGATTCGCCTATTATAATTTAACCACGAGACTGCAATGGACCGGGGAAGAACAAGGCCGACGTACGACACATCGCATCACAACCTTTCTCCTCGTCTGTCCAAGCGCTTCTTCAGCCGTCCGTGACCTTCTATACAGAACAGCTCCATCAACAGCTACCCGAACGGCACTCCCGTCAACAATTGGGGACAGGCGCTGGAATTGTGGGTACGGTTGAAATTGATACTTAAGTAGAGAATATTACTTAGTGCAGCAGTTCTTTGTCAACTATAAAGTTACAACTGCTCGCCAGTTACGTATTAGTAAAGGTGGAACTATGGGTCGTATGAACTTATGTCAACGATCGTACAGCAGTAAGCCATGTTCTACCGGAAAATGCGTACGAGTATATATTCCAGCATTTAGGAGTAAAAAAGGCTCACAAAAGACTGTCTCGCTTATGCTGACACACGAGTTCTTCAGCGTACGATTTGTATCAGGCAGTTTATCGTTATATGCGTATCCTAGGATCATATTGAAGTGGCGTGGTTAACTTACAGCAGCGACCTTTGTCAGTTGTTTGCTAGTTTGTTTCTTCTTTTTTTGGGGATATAGCTCGTTGATGGACTATGACTACACCCACCATAGTTTGTTACAGTACTATCAGTAGTACTTGTTCTACCTGCTTCCTAATGTTTTGTTTTTGCGGAAGTACGTAAGTATATTAAACAAACAACTGAATAGTGAAAATGTTTTATTTGTCGTAATGGACACTTGTCCACAATTCTTTTTATTTGTCTAGTATTGTTTATCTATTTGGTACAATTCAGAAAGCGTGTTTAAAACCCAGTAGACGAATCTTTGCGTTTTATCTACTAGGTAGGGTATTTATCGCTGGTAATTACACCAAGCGTAATTTTTATACGTATCTTTCCTTGTAACGTTTTATTTTTTGTAGAATGTGTGGATAACATGGATACATCCATATTGCGGCGGTTGATACACCCGACCGGATATGAGACCCATTTGTTTTTGATTATTTTACGAATTTGTTTTCTAAGTATGAGGCTTCTCTAGCAATCTGACTTCGCATTACGGGGGTGTGTTAAAAGTATGAACCTTGGATTCAAATCTAAGTTAATGCGCAGTCTATTCGCACGAATAAGATATGCAGTTGAATCTTGAGTTGAATCTTACGTTGAATCTTCGGTGTAACCTAGATGTAAACGTAGATTTGAGTATGTTAAGGTTGTCCCGTTGTCCCGGTATTCTACCGTACTATGGGCATTGTTCCGTGATGATCAGGTGGTGATGCACCCCACCATGATCACTCTCCCAACTCTCCCAACTCTCCCAACTTTCCCAACTCTTCTTCTCTTTTTGGCCTCAAGCGCCCTTTCCAAACTATCCTTTTTCTTTCTTATCACAAGTGATCTTAACAGACACTTCGGTGCCACCTCTGCATCTCTTCGCATAGAAGACAGAGCCTTCACACAAACATTGTGTTCACAGGCTATTCACATCGACTCAGATGAACAAGCAGCGACGACACCGCGCGACAAAGACTCACCGTCAATACGCTACAGTAATGGAACTCCTCGCGAACCGTTAGAACCCGACATACCGCGTATGTGTTGGGCATAACACGCGTGGAACAAGGGTTGCAGTATCAAAACAAAAATCAAGAAAGTCGAATATATCTCGATTTTACCAATAATGAATGGCACGAAGTATTTATGCCAGACGATCATCCAGTAGACTAGCCATAAATTATAAGTTAGAAATCGTGCGTTCTTGTTGAAAGTGACGTTCTCCAGCCCAACGTAAGCGTCCTCGTCGTGGATTGCTAAGGCGCCTTCTCCTGCCGTGGTCTCCGACAAGGCTGTGCTGCTCACTTTTACGGGACTGGCGTTGTAGACCGCTCCACTCAATTCAGCTGATACTTGAAGTATAGCGTGGTAGGGTGGGAGCGAAAATCTTGAACATATTTAACATTCGAAGTATCCGATGAAATTATTACCTGATACCCCCCCCCACATTGAGTTTATCAATTTGATGCGACTGGGGGTGGTGACGGTTGCTTTATGTGCATGTGCACATGCCAACTCAAGCTATCCATTCATTCGAGACAGGCGATGTTAGCATCAATTCCACAATATATTATCCGTATCTTGGTATCCATTAAAACTAGCAGCGTGAGGAAAACAATAAAACACTTCATTTCATACGTTAACTCTTGATATTTACAGCAACACATTCCAGAGGAAGCGACGTTACCGAAACTACTCGTTTCTCCCTTATTATTTGTTTTTCCTATTCTATTTGATATTTACAGCAACACATTCCAGAGGAAGCGACGTTACCGAAACTACTCGTTTCTCCCTTATTATTTTTTTTCCTATTCTATTTTGTTCTCAATAGGCTCTCAGCTTTCAGCTCTCAGCTCTCACCGGCCACGTTGTTTACGAAGACCGAATCCTGAACGAACCTCCGCTCGTCGCTCTCCCCCGTGTCGCCGGTGCTCAAATACAAATCACCTTCATTCGTACCATCATTACCGTCAAACCAACAATCTTCAACCCCCCCCCGTTGTCCTTTCGGTAGCCGCAATAGAAATCGCCCCTCCAGATGTGCCACTGTTGGACTCGAATCTTGTGCGTTTGATGGTAAACTTGACCGGGTCTGATACCAACATATCGCACCCGAAAAAATTGGCGAAGTTTGTGAAAAAAGAGTTCACCCCCTGGACTTGGAAATATTTACATTGGACGGAGAAAATGCCACCTGAGGAATTGGAGTACACGCGACACGCACCAACTGAATCGAATGCTCGACGAATTGGTCCTGTTGTGAGAGGAACGCTGCAGCAGGAGTGTTGCCCCCCGTTTTTGTGAGGGTCTTGGATTGAGGAATCTTAGCCTTAAGGTACACCTAACTTGGCTGACTTGGCTGACTTTCCGAAGCATGAAGAAGCATGAAGAAGCATGAAGAAGCATGAAGAACCATGAAGAAGCATGAAGATGAATGAAGATGCCGCCAGACGAAGAACAAGGCCATGGCAAAGACATCTCCAATCAGTTGGGGAGTGCCGTCGGTCGAAAACATATACCTGGTACACCTGGTTGGTCAAACCGTTCTACGCTATTATCGCAACATGCGTGGTATGCTCACTTTATCTCACTATATCTCAGCAGATCCGTACGTGGGCTGTATTGCCATGTATGGATCAATTGAGACCACAAGGCTAGGGTAGACCAAGGTAGAGTAGGGTAGACCAGTGTAGGCTAGGGTAGACCAAGTTAGGCTAACGTAGAGGTGTACCTCATCTTGTCCGAGGCACATCCGTTGAGGACTTCCGTGTCTCAGAACAGAAACTCCCATTCCAGGAAATTGTCCGCTCAGCCCGGTGGACAACACCACGGGCTAGGTGTACAACGAATACAATTCATATTTAGTCTATATAGGAAGTATAAATGGCCTTGCAAAAGGGTTAGTCTAGACACACAACTAATATATTAGAACGCACAAACGGCATTGGAAATGTTTTGGGTAGTTTGCTCAGATTAGAAGCCGGTCAGTCCGAAAAGGCTTGACCGAAAAGTGGTACACCTACCCATACACGTGTCTTGACATGGTATTGACAGATAAATGGTATGTACCACACAAACAATTAATAGCATGTGTTGACCAAAGATTTCCGGCTAATGGGGCTCTTACTTCGTACATACAGTACCGTGGAACTCCCATAGTATCGCTGACACACACTTTGAGTGTAACCATTTCGCTTGCTCTGTACCTAGTATACAAATATTATATATTGTAGTCAACTAACATATAGACTATATGCGAAATATACATCGTGTGCGAATGTAGCACTACCTCAGGTCCTGTGGAAATCGTCCATTTTGTTTTGCTTGACGTGGGACACCTCGCTGTAGCAATCCTCCCCAAACCCCAAGCCAACCTAAGCAGCCACGAAACGTTACTCTTTCGTCGAGGACGTCGCATCTGCATGCCAAATTCAAACACGAAAATACACGCCACAGTGGCCAAACCCAACACACGTCCATTTGCCCAGGCTTTCCCAACTTCGACCCCAAAACATCGATATATCTTACCCACAGTGTTCAACTGTTCCACAGAAACCACCCGACTTTCAATAGTCTAGACCGTAACTTGCGTGTACGGGCTTTAAGCGGCCGTGTTACGCAGGTAGCCTTCTTGAAGGACCCCTCGTGCTGTGGTTCTTACCTCCGTCGTAGCCTGTGTTCTGCCAAAAGGAGGCGTTCCCCACGACGATGCGAATGTCTGCTGACACAACATTCACGGCGCCTGCATTTGTTTGGGCGAAACAAATACGCAAAGTGTTCCAAAATCGCATGGATGGACGCGTGCTACGGCATAGGTACAGTACCCTATTTTGGCATTGCAACTATATGATTGACGGGGCTGCTTCACCTAATAATAAATATTATAAAAAATGAAAATACACTCCAGCTGTGAGATCGAAGATTTCGTCGAAACTCATCTTTGCAAGCTGTGTGTGATACTCCGATCGCGCGCATTACGAGTTGTGTGTCCTCATTAAGGATATAGGTCGGCGACTCCCCTTACAACTACAGTGTAGCTATCAGGGTCAACAGGATGATTTAGTCATTCTGTGCGCGGAAACTATAAAACCCGTTTATGAGGGGGACAAAATCTGACAGCTGTGAAGGGAAAGGGGGCCTGGGTTTGATCGAGCGGGTTTGGAGGGGGGGGGGGGGGGGGGGGGGGGGGGGGGGGGGGGGGGGGGGGGGGGGGGGTGGGGGGAAGGGGGGCAATTATGTGCATGTAAGCTACAAATCCTTCGAGGGGATAAATCAGAACGGTTTGGCACCAGTATAGTTATTGGGGGCGGGGGGTGGGGTTGGGGGGCGGGAGGGGGGTGGGGGGGGTGGGAGGTGGGGGGGGGGGGGGGG
>JABAKD010000006.1:373353-395577 GCA_012845835.1 Undaria pinnatifida | reverse complement strand
CCGGCCGCCCGGTGGTATTATAATTTAATAGTGGTTTTACCCCGAATACTAACGTTTGGTTGTCCTTGAGTTCGACACCCACCACGATGAGATTTGACTTTATTTGCAAAAATGCAAAAACAAAACGGGGATCAACTGCTGAGAGCGCCTAGCAGCGTGGGTTGGTTCGACGCGAGTCGACGAGGGAAGAAATGCTGGATTCTCCTCGCGGTAAAAATGAAAGCACGTGCCGAAGTGGAGAGGGAGGAGGGGGGCCCGCTATGTGACCCCGGATCTGAGTTACTTCTGGGAGGGAGCGCGAGAGTGCTGCGGGGATAATAAATGGGATGAAGAAAAAAAAATGTTGCAAATGTATATTATTATTACTATTAAAACCAGTAAATAATATGTCAATCTCTAGGAAATACGCACGGCACTATCAGCAGTCGTCATGGTAGAGGCACGCCGGATATTATGCATTGAGGGGACGCGTCCGATTTCGACAACGTGAAAGCCCCCACGAAGAAAAGACAGCGGACACACATATATATCCCGCCTTCCCGAGAAAAAGCAGAAAAGAAGCCCTACGTCAACCTCCCGTACGAGCAAAGCCACCCCCGCACCAATCATAGACAACGCCGCCTCAACGAGAGATCGCCCTCCTCTTCTACGTTTTCCTCCTCGCCCGCGACCACGCAGACCAATCAATGCGACAATCTTCACGTCACAAACAAAGCAATCTTCTTCCAAAACCTCGCCGGCTGACATGTCCTCATGTCGACGTTTGATGCAAACCGACTTTGCATCCTGTCGACTTCGAACCTCCATTGCCACGGGGACAGCAGTGCAGTCTCTTCATTAATGCCAAGGCCTCTTTTGTTTCGCCTAGAGGCGACGCAGGTTCTCAATAATATTCTTTTCGGTATTTTTGTTTGATAGACGCCAACTTTTACTTGACGGCGCATTTATCATAGTTTGTTTCGCCTATACTTGCCTTCTTTGTTGCATAACATTACGTTTTTTCTTTTGTCAAAGCATGACTTTCATAATCCCATGTTCGTATTAAACTCTTGGCATTACTTTAAAGTTCAATGCATGCCAAATCGGACAGCTACACCTTAAGTTGTCGAAGTGCTGCCCTGCTCTACCCGAAATGCCGGCGCCCATGCGGAGCCCTTGTAGTCCAGTATTATTCATGCAATTATACAACACCGGAATCTCCTTGTTGTTTATCAAAAATGTTTTTTTTTTTTGTATACCCAGGCCATGGGATGGTTTGTTCGTGACAATGTTTGAGCATTTTCAGTCTACTCCTTTACACTACTATTGAGTCCCTTTTTGAGTGAGGAGTTGAGCACCTCGAGTGATCGATACACCTCAAAACAAATAACGGAGCATCTGTGCCGTAGCATAGTCATCCCCCTATAGGCCGGTAAAATCCTTCCACTTTTTGGGTAAACTAAAGTTTCTCTTCTTCTCACCTCTATAGTGCGGTTCAGCCTATAGTGCGGTTCAGCCCCTAAACTGTGAAACTATCGGTCAGTTAGTGTGTTATTATTACGAGTACAGTTGTTTCAGGACTACTAATACCGCATACCATTGTTGGTATGGTTGCGTTAACGAATGCCTTCCAAGTCATACGTCTGGTGAAGATACTGATGATGATGATGGTGATGACGATGATAATGATGGATGATGTGGATGCTGTTAACGATGTTGAGCTCGTCATGTTAAGGTCTCGAAAATCCTCAGCAAATTCAGCTCCCCCCTTAGGGTGGGATGTAGCACGTGTGATGATTAATAGCATCTACTACCACGAGGGAACCATTCCATGGCGGTGTCAAAGCACAAAAAACAATTGCGTGAGCAAGAAAGCTTACGACACCGCAAAGGACCACGGGAGTTACCCGCGCAAGTGATTTCCCACCCACCGAACAAAGAGGCCCACAAAACGATCTCCCTACCGCGTAGCCTTAGTCGGGTGTGTCTCCAAATGCACCGGCGCGTCGCCTCTCGCCGGTTTTCACCACCACGATCACTAACTTAAACGTGTAGTCCAGATACTCACGTAACACTTCCAAGGGGGGCGTGGACGGTAATGGAGATAGTAGATGGAACCACGCTGCTGACAGACGGGTAGAGTGCCAGGATGGTTTGATAGAGGGACAGAGGGGATGGATAGGGGGCCCGTGCAGCGAAAGGGGTAACACGTGTTGTGAAAGTCATTCTGAGACAAATGCTGACTCATTCATAGCACTTTCACTTTTGGTCTAAAGAATTCAACTGCTTTCTGAATGACGGGGCTCCTTACCCTACTAATACACCACTACACAAATACACTAATACACTAATACACTAATACACTAATACCCCAATACACTAATACACTAACACACGAATACACTACTACCCTAATACACTAATACACTAATACACTAATACGATCGTCGGAAATATAGGACAGTTTTATTTTTGCATGATTCTCGTTGTACACCTAGTCTACGCCATGGGATTTTTCATCCGCGATAAAGCAGGTTTACTTTTCTCCAAATCAGATATTGAAAGGTATTGAGAACGGTGTTAAGAGAGGCCTCCTAAAGTGAGGGGTAGTATTGGAAAAAAAGTGGTGCACCTCTATCGTAGCACGCGTCCGCTTCCTTCATTCATTAATTCATTCCACACATTAGTCTAAATGCTCAAGACTTGTTTGCTGTCAGGTATAGACTCACTCGTGCGAGTGACCAGGAAGTGAAAAAAAGGGCACCTGCCTTACCGTACACCGCTTGGAAGCTCTACCTAAAAGCCCCCCGCGTTTGGTTCCGGGATAACCATGTAGTCTCTAGAGGTGAGCTTTGAAGGCCGCCGCGTTTGGTTCCGTACCGACAATGTCGTGTATTATTAATAGATGACCGCTATGCTAGGAGACCAATTTAATGTCTAGGCAGTCCTTCTTGACTCCTGCTTCCCCTGCAGTGTTGTAGTATTGTGGGTGAAAGCGATATCTCGCTCACTGTAGATTCGGGGGCATCATGACCCATAAACTCCATTGACTATTAATACTTCGAAGTAGTTTCCAATGCCTTGGTCTAGAGCAGAAGAGCGATGCGTGGGAGACAACAACAACAACAACAACAACAACAACAACAACAACAACAACACCAATGTATCGATGACGTTGTAACGTTTTTATAGTGTACCTTTTCACATGAGACACGTGCGCAAACCTCCGAGCAAGTGGCTGGTCATGTGCCGGTAACGGAAAAAACCTGGACTATTGGAGAGAGAGTATCAAGACAAAACACACATGCACTCGTTGCAAGGGCTTGGCTCAGAACGGGGCAATTGGAGCCTTCGGCCTGCGAAGACATGACGAAGAAAACACTCTTACTAAACTATAGCATCCGACTTCGAAGCACAAACTTAATGCGGCTGGAGACTCTGATGTTGTGACTTCTGTATTAGACTTTCGACTGGTGTATTCGTACTGACACATGTGTCATAGAAAAGTGGAATTTGAGAAATAAGAAACTAACTGGGGAGGGTGAGGGTGCTTGTGAGGAGCCGCGTACAGAGTCAACCAGGCAATATCGTCCTGTACATCTAATGCACGGACTGGTCTCGAAGTCTCCAGTGCGTCATGTATATTCAGCAACGGCATACGCATATCACTCACATTCCTCACTTCTTACCGACGTCGCCGGTGGCCATCAATGATTGCTCTGTCTGGGACGCTCAATCTATGCAGCAGACGTCGGTCTACGGCGGTGTTGGGACAAACAACGGGGCGCCGTGCCGAAGTGCCAAAAACACGTATAGTCTGAACCAACAACAACATAACAACAGCAGTATTAATAGTGATGATACGTGGTTTTCGCAATGTTTGATTGGTTGGACACAAAAACACAACATACTCCTTGCACGGATGGTATAATACATAGCCTTATTATGAAATGCTTGGTACTAGGGTGAGTTTTTTACAGATTAGCCGACCAGATTGATTGAGCAAAAAAGGGGCAATCAATTATATTCATCTTCCTCGTCATCATCGCCATCACATTATCATGGATTAGGGGTGGTCTTGGGAGGAATTGGACCAGCGAAACAAATTGGACCAAAAATGTTCTAATCGGCCATCGGAACATCTGATTGGGTCACTTACGTACAGTATGGGCAGCACGTTTCTCAGTCTCGCCTTAGACTACCCTCGTCCCAACCAATAGCTAGCACGATGATATTCTGCGACTGACTGCTGGTTTCCTTGCCCTCACAATAATAGTAATAATAATAACAATGATAATAATAATGATAATAATGATGATAATAACAATAATAAAATTAAGGATAATAATAATAATAAAAAAATGATAATAATAATATTAATATTAATAACAATAATAATAATGATAACAATAATAATAATAATAACAATAATAAAACAATAATAATAATAATGATAATAATAATAATAATTATACACCCGCACCTTCGCCTAGACCTAGCACCACACGAATAACAAACCCCTCACCTAAAGCCGTTTCCCCCCCCCCCCCCCCCCCCCCCCACCCCCCCCCCCCCCCCCCCCCCCCCCCCCCCCCCCGCCCCCCCACCCCCGCCCCCCACCCCCCCACCCTCCCCCCCCAACCCATCCCACCCCACCCCCTCGAACACTCCACCCTCTCTTTACTCACTGATTGTACGAATTACCCCATAATATACATGATAAACTGATGTATTATTTCCAAAAATGTCACATTTATCCCCTCAAAATAATGTATAGTTTCCAGGCACATATTGAGCTGCCCCCCCCCCCCCCCCCCCCCCCCCCCCCCCGCCCCCAATAATATACTGGTGCTAAAACCGTCAGATTTATCCCCTCGAAAGAATTTATAGCTTACATGCACAAATTGCCCCTTCCCCCCCCCCCCCCCCCCCGCCCCCCTCCAAACCCGCTCGCTTTTGATCAAAACCAGGCCCCCCTTTCCCTTCACAGCTGTCAGATTTTGTCCCCCTCAGAAACGGGTATTATAGTTTCCGCGCACAGACTGACTAAAATCATCCTGTTGACCCTGATAGCTACACTGTAGTTGTAAGGGGAGTCGCCGACCTATATCCTTAATGAGGACACACAACTCGTAATGCGCGCGATCGGAGTATCACACACAGCTTGCACAGATGAGTTTCGACGAAATCTTCGATCTCACAGCTGGAGTGTATTTTTAAAAGCGTATTATTATCGAGGCACGAGAAAATAAGGGTTTTGTATGTACGGAAGAAGTTTGGGGTTACTGCACGTTGACCAATGAGATCAACGCGGGTGGTTACTTGTACTTGTCCTGGTATAGCAAAGGGAACCTTGGATCAGTTTGTCGTGTTGCTGATTAGCAAGCGAAGCACGCAGAGAAGAGAGGAGCATCGTCAGCAAGACAAGGTCAAGGTGTGATAGACTGGCTGATTTTCTGGCTGATTGCTTGCTGCGACTGCTGCTGCGGTGAGACTTCGCTGGTACTGCCGTGGTGACTGCCGTGGCAATAATTCGTTGTGACTACTGCTGTGGCGAGTGCTGCGGGCTGTCTCTGTGACGATGGGGGATTCGCCGGATGCTGTGGCCCCTGCTGCCGCCAGCGCTAAGGTGGAGGATACTTTGGGTGCCCGGGCCGCCGCAGCTACATACTATAGTTTTTCCATGTACTTTTTCGAACGCACACTGGTGAGGGTCCTTCCAACGCACACTGTGTCGGGCCCGGGGGGGGGGGTTCGGGGGGGGGCGCGTCGCCCCCCCCCCGACACTGCTACTAGCATCCAAGCACCGTTCGGCTGCCCTGCCAACCCAGTGCTGGTGGTGCATTTTGGGACACACACACGAACACCAACACACTCTACACTGCTAGTAGTAGCATACAAGCACCCTTCGGCTGGCCTGCCAACCCAGCGCTGGTGGTGCATTTTGGGACACACACACGAACACCAACACACTCTACACTGCTAGTAGTAGCATACAACCACCCTTCGGCTGGCCTGCCAACCCAGCGCTGGTGGTGCATGCGCTTGAACGTTTGCGCCTCTGCTGTTCGATCCTGCTACATCACGATGCGGGACAACAAAAAATAAACAACACAACACACAAACATTTCACTTCGTTGTGCCCTGGGCTGCGGACAAAAAAATCCCTTCCCAAAAAACCCTCCTCGTCCTTGCAAAACCATAAAATTCAAACGGCTGCGATTCAAATCAAACGGCGTGACGAACTACACCCTCGCACGCAAACAACCACTTCGTGGGTGCATTTTGGGACACACACACGAACACCAACACACTCTACACTGCTAGTAGTAGCATACAAGCACCCTTCGGCTGGCCTGCCAACCCAGCGCTGGTGGTCTCCGGAGCGTGCTGTGGGTGTCTGCTATGAGCCCCTTCGCTCGTTCTACGCTTCTCCTCCTCTGCGGCTGCGTGTTCTTCGCCCTCTTCAAACGTCACGGCGTACCACCACCTGGTGCTGCGTTTGAATCTCTGCACAACATGCAGCGGAACGTCCTTGCAGCAGAGCGGTATCTTGACGACTGGGCAGACCAACTGTTCCAATACAAATTTGCAGGGCTCTCTCTGCCTCATCGCTTGGAGTTCGTCCTACATCCTTCCGCCTTGCGAGGGCAACAACAATCCATTCAGCAATTGCACTGCCCGAATGGCCTCGTTCTACAGCGCCGGAACACTCGCACTGTTCCGTGCAGGGGGGATGGCAACTGCGGCTGGCACTCTCTGCTCAACGGGAACTGCACCTTCTTGGGACAGGTATGTACACGGCATTGCTTATACGCTACGCACTCAGCATGGTCACAGCTGTGTTTGTATGTACAGCGGCGTGCACACCGCTCTCGCCGCGTGTGTAGAGTACGTACATGTGTAGCGCAGCAGTACTCCCGTGTGTTTGCGTTTGTAGCATACCCGTACGTCTTCGAACCTGCTATAGTCTACTACCTCACCTTCCACCAGCGTTCCTGCGGTGCAAATGCGTTCCGTCACCTGTGTATCCATCATCTCCTATGTATGTAGGCGTCTCCAGCTACGTGTGTGCGTCCTGTAACAATGTTTCTTGTCTTTCAGCACGTTACATCCTACACCTGCGTACAACGTAACCCATGCGCACATTGTCCTCACACCATGCGGCCTTGCCCGCCGAATTCTGCTGTTACCTTTACAGGGGACTAAATACGAGCATCCTCTCGGCGACATTCTCCGCCTCAAAAATGAAATCGCCAACTTCATCGTGCTTCACGTCACCGCCGTTCTGCAGGGGAGTTGCCGTCAGCGGAGCGTACATAGTGAAACAGTGGCCGCTCATGGTCGCCGCTTGTATGACCATACATAGGGTACAGGGTGTTGGGTTCGAGCGGGTTGCCGTGTGGATTCCGAGTAAAGGATTCTTCGCCCAGGGCCAGGGGTACACCGCTGTATCTAGGGGTAAAACTCTTGGGGGGCTATTCATAGTCTTGCCGAGTGCTGTATTGCGCGACAGAGGCGCCGCCCGCGATTTCATGAAGGACGCCTTCCACCCCCCAATGGACGCCATCAACGCGCTCGCGGAACTGCGCCGAAAAGCGCCAGCGACAGTAACCATCGACACGCGGGGGAGAAGAGTGGCGTACGCCACCCTATGGGACGCACGGGAAGCGTATGACGCCCCCGACGGTTGGAGAGGGCTTTGGCCTCGGGACGTTCACAGTAGTGGCCATGGATTGCAGGGGGTCTACAACGTAAACTAAGTTTGGTCAAGCGAACCACGTCTGTAGCGATGAACATTCCACCAGTCAAGTGTGACAAAACATTCCGCCACTCCCGACCATCGTCAAGTGACTTCTCGCGCGGCCAAATGTGATAAAACATTCCGCCACTGCCGACGATCGCCAAGTGCCTTCTCGCGCAGCGAGTCACCAGTCATGTGTGACAAAAAACTTCTCCTCTTTACACCAAAAAGCACTTGACGAAACATGTATTGTTATTTTTTTTTTTATAATAATAATAATAATAATAATAATAATAATAATAATAATAATAATAATAATAATAATAATAATAATAATAATAATAATAATAATAATAATAATAATGATAATAATAACGGATAATGACGGAAGGAAGTTCAAATGCCAACCACATTATTATTACCACCCTATTTTAATAACCCAGCCTTTTACCCTTCAGCATATCGCTGCAGTCTCCGATACGCTTCCGAAGTCATATATTGATCCCTTCCCGAGTTAGTGACAGCGTGTCTATGTCGTGTCGGCATTGACATATCATAGTGTTGCCCAACCGCTGTAGTTTGTAGCCGCGAGTTGGTTAGTTGTGGGGACGGGGGAACTCTATGCTGTAGTTGAGTGGATACCCGCGGCCATGTGAGTTCAGTTTGCACATTTGACCTTTTCACTTGATTGTGCGCCTTTTTCCGTATCGTGCGTTTTTAGGCGGGAAAGCGTAGTATTTCCCTGACGAATTTCGATTTCACTTGGTTTTTCGGATCTTCCTAGACTCCAGCACCTTTGTGTGACCACGGACTCTAGATGTTTGACAAGAGTTAATGTGAGGAAAACAACAACAACAACAACAACAACAGCAGTGTTGACCATTATTACACCTTTCACCTGTCACGTCCTTTAAATAAATATTTTTTTAAATACCCCGACAATCAGACTCTTTGAGGCTCAGGCGTGTTTCAAGTTTCAAGCAATCAAATGACAATCAATCGTGGTACATTTTTGTGTCTTTCCTAAATTTCGATATTCTTTTTATCGCATTCTCTGAGCAGATTAGAATTTTCGTTTTTATCTCTTCTAGCAATAGTAACGACCATGCTGCCATCGTGCCATGAATACTATTACAAAATGTAATATATTAAAATAAAATGTCGCAGCTGACGTTTTTTTTCAATTTTTTCAGAATACTATACATACATGTAGTCTATAGTACCACGTACCTGCAGCCTGCACTATTAATACTGCTGATAGTTCATGTGTGGACCGGTGCTTGGTTTGATCATCGCCTCGTAGGACGGGGCGCAACACGTGCTCAATTTCTCAACCCCAGTCACGATTGGGTAGAAAAAATCAACTGTTTTCGGGGACAGAGCACAACAAGAACCGAGAGGAAGCTAGGCAGCGCGAGACGTAGCATTGGTCAACATCGCCTTTATTTCACAGGGATCGGCGAGTGGATCCCACGCCCTGGAGCGAGTACTTCACACAGCAGTGCGCTTTCAAGGAAAAGCTTGCACGCGTACTTGGGCGGCTTCTACGAGTGGTGAGTTTCTTGTTGTGGTAATTATTACTTAAATTGTGGTGGCTTGATGGTTTGATGATTTAGCAGCCAGCCGATAGGCCTTGTTTGAGCTTGAGCATGAGCTTGGGCGAATGTCCCACAGACAATATATAATGTCTCCATCGTTGTTTTTCTTTCCATTTCTGCCGGCTCGCCAACTCTTCTATTCAGCAAGGGTTCACTCGGTGGAGTTATTTATCAATAAGGCCTTGTTTACGTCGCCGTTTATTTGGCATCCGGGGCGTTTCATCGACGACTTGGAAGTCGAGCTCAGCTAGTCGAGCCGCTACTTGTATAGTCTAGTCTAAAAGTCTATAACACTAACCTCCGTCTGTGTTATTCAGATTAAACCGATGTTTCCGCCAGCACAACCACAGCAGCAGTGTCCGGGCCGATTCTTCCTCGCAGCGAGACGAGCTCTATGGTAACCATTTATGCAACAAACAGGGATACACAGCAACGCAATTGCAGTAAGGCTTTCGGCGGTGCAAGGCCAAACGCGCATTGAACATGCGGGCGAATAACTTCTCGCTTCTGGCGTCACGTATACGTAGGGTCTTTGCTTTTTCTTTTTTCTTTTTTCTCTTCTTCTTCTTTTCTCGCTTTCTTGTCTTGTCTTTTCTTGCTTTTCTTGTCTTTTTCTTCTCTTTGCTTGCCTTTTTCGTTTTGTTTCGTTTTTCTTCTCTTTTCTTTCCCTTCCTTTATCTTTTTTTCTTTTCTTTGTTTCTTTTCTCCAATTGACTTGTACGCCTGTCGTGCCGTAGTGATAGATACTACGTGTGATATATACTCCGAGTACGTGGTAGTCTTCCTTGGGTGGCAATCGGAATAGTTGGTTTCTCCAGGCGTGAGTAGTGAGACGTAAGCACCGACCTGGACCTGGCACATCGTAGACTGACTTCCGATTTCACTTTTATATGTTTCTGGTGGAGGCATGAATTGCGTCAGCTGTGATATATACGTGTACCACTTTGGGTTGTGTGTGTTTTCCCCTGGGGTATTCCTCAGCTCCAGAGTGACTGGAGCCTGTCCTGTGACCACGGACTTGATTATGCGAGTTATTGTGAGAACAACAACAACAACAACAACAACAATGGTCATTGTATTTTGTCATCGTATGTGATAAGCACTCCGTTTTCGAAGCCCAGATTTGTGTAAGAACTGCCCGACCAGTCTGATCGTAAACATAACAGATAAGAGAGCAAGGTGACCTTTTCGGCGTACTTGTAAGCCCTTTATGCGTGAAAAATAGACCTGTTGGAAAGAAAAGCAGAGTGGTAGTAGTGGGTATACCTGCGTAAACGTAACAGATAAGAGACCTTGGCACTTTTTCGGGCTTACTTGTTAGCCCTTTATGCGTCAAAATAGACCCAACAAAAGCAGTGTGGCAGTAGTGGGTATAGTCTACCTGTATAGGTATGTACGCTGCCTAAGTGACTAGGCTCAGACGGTCACATCACACGCAGCAAATACCTTGAGTCTGCGTATCTTTTCGTGTTATGATACTATGATCCTGCCGTTTCCTATGGACCCGTCCCTGCATAACACTAAAAACAATACAGCAGCAGTCGCAGAGTACCAGCGGCGATTTTTAGGCCACGGTAAGAGGACAGACTGCAACATCTCTGGCACTGAAATTGAAGAGCACCTTGCGCCACTATCACACGATTTTGATGACATGTATTACACTAGGCTACTGCTTTATGTACCAGTATGGACCCAACACATCATAGGCTGACTCCCGGTTTCATTGTTTATGTTTCTTTAGCGGAGACGTGAATGGCGTCAGCTGTGATGTAGACTACGCGTGTGCTACTCTTGGTTTTGTTTTTGTTCTTCCCTGGGGTATTCCTCAGCTCCAGAGTGACTGTAGCCTGTCCTGTGACCACGGACTTGATTAGTCTGTTGTGCGAGTTAATGCGAAGACAACAACTACTAGACTAATATTCGTGCTTCACATCTGAGTCAAATCGTACGCCTGCAGGCGGTTGTTTTTTCTGCTTGTAGTCTAGACTACAGCTCTAACTTTAAAGCCAGTTTTTTTCTGCTGTACGGCTCTAGCTTTATCCTAAAAACAAAGTAGGCGCGGTGGGAAGCGTCTCATCTTAAACTCTCGGTTCCCCTCTTCTGCCCTGAACAACCTCGTCGGAATTTGGCTGTACTCGTCCTTTAGAAGTGATCACCATATCTCACTGACTGGGGGAGGGGGGGAGGGGGGGAGGGGGAAAGGGAGGAAGGGGGGAGGGGCGGAAGGGGGACCGTCATGCCCAAGAGACTGAAGGTTGGGTTTGGCCATCATCGTATTGAAAGTCGTGGGCCTTCTAATGGCCGTCACAAGATAGCATAAGACCGCCCTGACTTCTTCGCCATGTTGCGTTCTCTCTCAGGTGCCATTGATGATGGACGTGATACCCTCTGTTAGCCCAATGCCATCCTTAGCCAGTTCCTAGGGTCTGCTAGTATGACCTTTTTCATTCTTTTCTTCGATTTCTTTTTTCTTTTTTTCTCTTCTTTCCTTGCTTTCTTGTCTTGTCTTTTCTTGCTTTTCCTGTCTTTTTCTTCTCTTTGCTTGCCTTTTTCGTCTTGTTTCGTTTTTCTTCTCTTTTCTTTCCTTTCCTTTATCTTCTTTTCTTTTCTTTGTTTATTTTTCTCCAATTGACTTATGCCTGTCGTGCGTATGCGTAGTGATAGATACTACGTGTAATATATACGTGGTAGTCTTACTTGGGTGGCAATCGGAATATTTGGTTTTCTCCAGGCGTGAGTAGTGAGACGTATGCACCGGCCTGGACCTGGCACATCGTAGACTGACTCCCGATTTCACTTTTATATGTTTCTGGTGGAGGCATGAATTGCGTCAGCTGTGATATATGCGTGTACCACCTTGGGTTGTGTGTGTGTTTTCCCTGGGGTATTCCTCAGCTCCAGAGTGACTGGAGCCTGTCCTGTGACCACGGACTTGATTATGCGAGTTAATGTGAGAACAACAACAGCAACTGACTCTGCCCACGTGGAGTGCCCTATTTAACATTAATAGTGAGCGTCAGACATGAAGCATCCCCCGATTGGCAGACCACGGACTAGTTCTACGATAGCCCCCCCCCAAAAACCTTCGATTGTCTTTAACGAACATTTCATGGCTGCTGGACACGAGGAAGGGTGCCATGAAAAAAGCATCCTCAAACATTTTCATGCTTGCAAAGGTCTATCGAACGATGACGTAGGGGCGACAAGCAAGGGGCAACGTATTTCAGGAGATACGGGCGGGAGTTGGTTTCAAAACCGGCGATCTCGTAAATGAAAAGTTGGGGGGGCTATCGTAGAACGACTCCACGCACAAAGCAAAGGTGTGCCTTCCACCGCCGTCAAATATTATAAAAAATGAAAAAAACACTCCTCCAGCTGTGAGATCGAAGATTTCGTCGAAACTCATCTTTGCAAGCTGTGTGTGATACTCCGATCGCGCGCATTACGAGTTGTGTGTCCTGATTAAGGATATAGGTCGGCGACTCCCCTTACAACTACAGCAGTGTAACTATCAGGGTCAACAGGGTGATTTTAGGCAATCTGTGCGCATTGTAACAGGTTTTAGTCCCTGTGTGCAATGACTGAACGTGTTTGGTTCTCACTCAGTCATCGCACCTGCTCACCCGTAGCAATCGTTGCGCTACCTGACACTAACACGGAGAGTCTTCGATTGTCTTCTTTCATGAGGACACAGCAGTCACGTTGGATCACGGACGATCGGCGTGAAACCCACAACTTAGTCTATACATATTAATGTCGACAATTCTTCGACATCACAAGTGTGATGATGCGTGATGTGTGATGTGTGATGTGTGATGTGTGATGTGTGATGTGTGATGTGCTTTATTTTCATCATCAGTAACATGGCATAGTACTCAGCAGCAGTACGATCGAACATGCGGCTTTGTTTGACGTGGTGTGTGAGCAGTGGCTAGCGCGGAGCAGAGGAGACAGAACGGCGCAGCAGCGGTGGGAAGTATATGTCACGGGCAGTACTTTGAGGTCACCACTTGATCGCGGTCTACGTTCATCAAGGGGTTAAGCAACATTGGGGCGCGAGGAGGGAATGAATGTATTTCGCTCGTTGACGCATAACGAGTAGGGGTTGGGACTTCGTCTATTGTCAGACACAGCAGCAGTGCAGCGCAAGGCACATGGCACTGTTTCTGTTTTCTTGTACTGTACCTGGTCGTAGTTGATCTTGTGCGATTTGGTACGCATTACCCTAAGCTTGTCATGTCTGGATGTGGTGTGGATGTTGTTTGATGTGATGATGGTGTACTTGTAGAATAATTAAGTATCAAGGAGACAAGTGGACACCGTTTTTCACGGCGATCCGAGGGACCCGAAAAACAAAAACTAAATCCCCGACTAACACTCGCCCCCCCCACCGAGGCCGCAAAAAAAAACCGAAAAGAAAGCTCGTTTTTTTTTTACGTGAAAGCCTTTTTTTTATACACGTGACAAGCGTTAAAGGTTACCTTCCCCAAGCTCTTGTGTGCTCGGTATAGTACAGCTCGCGCGATGTGATTGTTTCAATCTATTTGGAATCGATTGTGGTTGAGAATAGGCCTGGCACTGGGATATAGGCTACGGTAGGGGGGTACCCCCAATTTTCACTCCCGGGTCAAAGCCAAAAAAGGGTATACCTCTTGGATCTAGGCTGGTACCCCCAATTTTCACTCCCGGGTCAAAGCCAAAAAAGGGTATACCTCTGACCAAGGCTACATTAGGGGGGGTACCCCCAATTTTCACTCCCGGTTAAAAGCCAAAAAAGGGTATACTTATTATAACGCCCAAAAAAGGGTATAATTCTTTAAAATTATAATAAAGTGTACCCTTTTTTGGCTTTGAGCCGGGAGTGAAAATTGGCGTTACCACCCTACCAACGTAGCCTTGATCTAATAGAGGTATACCCTTTTTTGGCTTTGAACCGGGACTGAAAATTAGGGGCACCCATTACCACCGTAGCTTTGGTACTGGATACCCAATAAATGTATAGGGTGTGCAGGCAGGCAGCGTGGTGTGTAACTCAGCTCGATACAGTTGCGTGCCATGTGTGCGATGCCAGCTAGCGCCCACGGGAACCAGTCGGTCCGTAGGCAAGGCTGTGGTATTTGACGTGTTTGAGCCATGAAGGGGTGTGGCTGGAGAATATAGAAACATCAGCTCACAAGATTGTAATAATCAGAGACAGGCACTTATAATAGTTGCCGAACTTTGCGCGCTTCATTCATCAATGCCAGCCAATGCAAGCCGATGCACAAATCCCGAAGTTGCTATTGTTGTGTTATGTGTGTCCTACAAATAGCGTTGAGCCGCAAGAATGCCCCTTACTTAGAGGAAATCCTAACCCAATCACAACCAAGATTATGTAACCGACACCAGGGCGCAAACGAATAACACCTCCTTCCGCAGCTTTGCGCTACGTCTAGGCGTTGCACGTACCGGTTCGTACTCATAGAGAACCAGCCATGCAAAAACACCAACCGTTCTTTGCTCATTTAAAACAGAATCGTATTAACGATCTGAATGGTACCAGCTATGACCCTTGAAATGACTACCCGAGATGGACCTGGATGGACCACTTCTCAATCGATTATTTCAAAGATTATCCCTCCGACCACTTGCTCTTCGGCTGCGGCCGCCGGCTGCTGATTTGGGTTCCAGCCTGAGGCTGTTCAGCCGTCTCTTCCCCCTCCTACGTCGATCGTCGCAAGCCTGAAGATTGAAAGGCGCTGCTGTGCCTGCTGCTGCACCCTCCGGAGAGGATATAGGTTAGTTGTGTGCTTGTGCGCCGGGGTATGCGTGTCGACATGGGTGCAGGGAAGATTCTCGCCGTGTGCTTTCGGTTTCAATCCAGTTTTTTCGCCCAGAAAAGCCTTTGTTTTTTTTGTCTTGGAATTAGTGCAGTAGGGAAAAACATTGTTTGTAGTATGGATTATTTGTGGAGGGGATGGTTTTCTGGTACCCCCCCCACCCCTTCTAAATTGAAAAACAGAATGTTTTTTCAGGTTGTGTTGCTCCAAGACTTTGTTTCGGCCCAGCTGGGCGATCAGGTGCGGTGAGGACAAACTCTACGATAACGTGGGGAATAAGCACCATTGGAAGGCGAGGAGGGAGTGGTTCGATTATCGACGAGTACTTGTACGGGCTGAGATTACGTCCAACACAGGATATCGATCGTTAAGCGGTCTTCGAGTGAAAAGGTTCACAGTACCCGCATCCTTGTCCGGATGTGGTGCGTAAGTCGAGGAGGCGGACAACCAGACCAGGAAAGCCGACAGGTGTAGCCTGAGAAAGGGCTACCAGCAAAAAGGGTGGAATGCGCTCTTGATCCTTCGGCACGAGCAAGGAGTTAAACTCGATCGTTTTGTCTAGCGGTTGGGATTCCTTTGGCCCTTTCCGCGCGGAAAATAATATGTCAACACTACCCTTCCTTTACGTGGACTAGACGCTTGAACTCGCACTCGGATAGAAAATATTTCGTATTGGAGTTGGTGCTTTGTCGGGGCTAGGTAGGTAGGTAGGTAGGTAGGTAGGTAGGTAGGTAGGTAGCCGAAGAAAGTCTAGATGCTGTCTGCTGCCTTAGGAAGGAAAGGCGAACCCGCTGGTTAGGTAAGGGCGGCGGCGTGGTTTAGGCTTGGAGAGTATCTAGGAGATCCAGAGGTTCTAAGACGTACGGAGCATGACCAGTCCTAATATGAGGGTGGCGGCGCACACAAAAGAAAAAAAAACCCTTCACCCCCGACCTCCGACGGCGTTTTGGCGTGCCAAGGTCATTGGGCTGAGATTTGCTGTACAAATATTACAGGTTCTGCCCCAAATATCTAGCTAAAGCTGAATGCCATGAGTGACAGACTTGTAGTCGGAGCTTTCATTAGATGGCGTTGACAATTAATTGTCGCCCTGTTGGTGTTGATTACAAAGGCATCTTTTGTAACGACGAGTGCCGCGTTGCTGGCGTAATTGTTGCTCTACTTCCGTACATGGGAAGCCAACTAACCTGCTGCAGCTACGTGAGGCGCATAAGCGCACGCGTCCGGAGATTTTCGTGCCTGCCTTGCTTGAAACACTAGTATCGGCAGTAAAGGAATCGCCATACATACTGCGGTTTTCTTGTTTTCAATATTTTAGCAGATTCAAAAGCAAGAACATTATTTTATCACGACAACAATTTTCGTCGTTTCTTTGGCGTTTTTTTCAACAACAGCAGTAGTAGTTGTGCGAATGCGGCAACCGCTTTTATTTTCGCTACCCATTGCGCAAATCCCAACGCACTATAGTATAATAATAGTGTATTGATATTGTATTAATGGTGTATTAATAGTGTATGAATAGTGTATGAATAGTGTATTAATAGTGTATTAATAGTGTATTAATAGTGTATTAATAGTGTATAATAGTGTATTAATAGTGTATATAATAGTGTATTATTAACGTACTGCCCCGGAAGGTTGGCGTTTCTTTTTTTTTCGGTGTTCAGCCCAGTGGGCGTTACCGCGTTCTCCAACCCCCAATCATACCAGACACAGCACTCAATATTTTCGTTTTTGTTGTGGTCCTCACATCTGTCCGGATTATTACATTGTATTCAAGTCCCGCGTAGGGTGTATGTAGCGTTAGCCCGGGTTACGATGTGTTGCCGTGGGTTAGAGGGTCAAGGCTGGGTTGGGTCTAAACCGTTGTGTAATCTCTAAAATAAAAATCACAGAACACAACGCTAGCCCAAACTTTGTCTTTATCTGGTACGTGTGGTGGTTTGACCCCCGGCGAAGCAACCTCGTCCAGCCACACTCTCTATGCATTCAACAGGCTTTAAAACCCAGTCTTCTGAACGACGCATCCAACCGAACGATATCGTTCTAAGGGTGATACGTTATGCAGCTTTAACGTTGGTGTCGTCGTTGGCCCTGTCACGACAGCGTGTGCGGGTAGGTACCCCCCCCCCAGGGCTCGTCTGCTTTGCCTATTCTACGATCAATGATGCCTGGTGTAGAACCTTTATGCGGAAAGTGTGTCTCGACGAAGCCTTGAAGGCGACTGGACGCACACTAGGGTACTGTTGCCCCAGTGAGTGGTTTTCTAGGTTTTGCTGGTCAATTGGGGATCCCTACTCCTCACCCAAAAGTGTGTATTTGGAAACAATCTGAAGTGCTCCGCGATGCGCGATCCCATCAGCCACAACCTACGACGTGTGCAACGAATGAAACTGAAAAAAAAGTGTGAAATTGAGACAATTTCGGTTTGTGGAGCCCCGACATCCTGACAGCGAAACAACGAAAAGTGCAATATACTCATACCTATACAATACAGTTGTAACAGAACATAACATATAAGACTTAAGACCTAGACCTCGCCCCCCTCGGACGTCTCGCTCGGCATATCCTCCCCCCTCTCAGCCCTTCTCAGCCCGTAATTGCCGAAAAGAAAATTAGTTGCTGGGGTAAAGAACCGTCCCGAAGTTCCTTGCCTTCCTTGCTTTCCCTAGTCTCATTCTTACTTAGCTCTCATTCTCTCATCTTTACTGCTTGCTCTCTGATATTTTTATTTTGCCTTTTCAGCAACTTCTTTTTTGTACTTTACTTTTGAAGTTGGCCAATGCTGGCTGTTGGGAGGGAATTGCCGTTGACGGCTGCAAACAATTTGAATTTGAAATTTGCCGGATCGGCAATAATAACAATTTGAAGTTGAAATTTGCGAAGCGGACCAAGGCTAGTGCGGGAGGGAGGCTCCGCCAACAGTGGGGGTGGTGGAGGTTCAGGATCAGGCGTGTGGAAGCTGGTCGGGCAAGAACGGGACTCAGCTTCTTCTGGCAATCCTGATTGGCCGTGCCCGAGCAAGGGTTGTGACGGCTTCCTCATCGCACGAAATAGTAAAAACAGGAGTTCCCAGTACGCTGTCTGCGACACCTGCAGGAGTGACGAGCCTTCCACGTGCCAAGCTTTTTCATAACCTTAACAGAAGCAATGGGGAAGCGGCGGACAACCCTCGTGTGTGTGACTGGTGTGACGCGGACACCTGTGATTCACCTTCGATCGGCGTCCCTAACGAAGGAGCTGAGAGCTTGACGAAAACGTGAGTTTCATTTCTTCGTGTTGTTGGAATTTGATGTTTGCTGTCAGCTACTATACTACTGATGATGTTGAGAGTTGTGTGCTGCAAGTTGTGCGCACTAGACTACCAGTATGTGGTTTTGGGTGTTGATGAACTCAAGCGAATCCTGTTTCCAATAATGATGCACATTGAAATTTACATTGTTTGACCTTGTGTGCCTGTCTGCAACGTCTGCTGTAGCATGTGTGTGCTACACCAGCGTGGTCGAACTACCACACGGTGTTGGAAGCTGTGCTTCGGGACGCGTAGCCTGAACAAACTCAAGTTCGCCTTGGTGGTCACGGAGGGCAGTCCCGTCGTCGGGGTAGCATGTTGTACTAGTTGTCTACGCAGTTGTGTGCTGTGATTTCTTTTTCATGCGTACAAACCACACTTTTGCATGTACGAGTACGTGTACTCAGGTCTACGAGTAGACCTATGCAGTGACGCTGTGTGATGCGATTTCTTTTTTCATACGTACAGCCAAACACACTTCATGTATGTACGACTACGAGTACGGGGCAGTCCCGTCATCGGGGGTAAGCGGGGGTTGGACAAGTGGTCCATGCAGTGACGCTTTGTGCTGTGATATAAACACACGTTTTGGATGTAAGACTACGACTACGTGGTATCTATACATGTAAGACGCAATGAAAACGGGCAAGTCTCATCACGGGGGTCAGCCAGGGTTGTAAAACTGGTCCATGCAGTGATGAATAACACAGCAGCATGATACCTCAGCACCAGTCGCAGTACACACTGGAGGTTGATATATAGCAGTAAACAGAAGCTGAAGTTAACCTGGGTGATACTGGAGAGCAGTCCCGTGATTGGGGTTAGCGAGTTGTTCATGTAGTGACGCGGTGTACTACTACTGTTACTCATTTTTCATACAACCACATGAACTCTTTGTATTAACGAGTACAAATAGGGTGCGCAACCTCTTCAGGAATCGCAGTACACGTCGGTCGTAATAGTGTTGATAGCAGCAGTAATAGAGTAATACCGAACAATATATACAGCAGGTACTGTCTCTTACCCTTCGTTGTCGGTATTCCGCCGGTAGGCCTTATATAGCAGTATACCGGGGCTTACGCTTACCAGTTGCGACTGTGAATCCCGTTCGTTCCTGTCCCAGTGGTGGTTTCATAGGTGTTAGCAACGTTGTGGTACCAGGCAGGGCTTTGCCCATAAACGACCGCTTTCATTACAACAGCAGTGTTAAATTGTACGACTTCCTTTCAAACTTTGGAAATCGACGACAGCTGCGTGGCCTTACTATTTTGAACATTCACTGAACGCAAGGTATTCCCATCCGTTGTTGTCGTTTGCAGAAGCCCTGCGAAGCAGCCGCTGAGGGCCGCCAAGTCGGCGAGGACATAAACACGAAGTGCACCGGCGACATCAAGGTCGGTGACCTCCTGAAGAAGGCACGCGACCACTTGCTCGATATACATCCCGCATTCCATTCCCACCGTGCCACGAGGGCGTTCGACATCGAGGTACGTTCTACTCTTATCTTGCGTCCTATGTGTCACGAGTCGAAACATCCATGTCTCTTGCTCAAGACTAGGGGATGGCGTGCGGATATAGTCTATGAAGTGCGGCTCTTTTTCCGAGTACCAAGAGCAAGTACAACAATACCACAACAATTACTAACAACGAAAGGAGCTCCAATAATTTGGATGGTTACGACGTCTGCTGGAGAGAAGTATGAATACTTTTTTGCACATACTTATCGACGTCCTCCCGCCATGCTTCAACGTTTGTGGACAGATCCACAAGATCATCGACAAAAAACAAGAGTGCAAGGTGCTGGGTACCTCCGCTGAGGAGGAAGAGTCCAAGCAAGCCTGCATGCTCCTTCGGAAGCAATGTCGACAGCACGTTCTTTATAGAACGTTAAGTTGTGGTATATTATACCAGCATCGTTTTTTGAGAACTATGCCTAAAAATGCGTGCTCTTCGTCTTTCAGGAATACAAATGTACTTCACATGTTTGCGGTGTGTGCGTTCAAGTTCCTGCTTCCAGCATGTTTTTTTTGGCACTGCGCGCCTTTACATCTTAAGTTGTAGTTTTCCTGTCTCTATCCTTGACAAGCGCGTGCCTGGTGTTTATGCACTGCGATAATTGATTATTGATGATCGACTTAGAGAGAGCTATTAATAAGTAGTGTACAGGTGCTACCTGAGAGGTGGAAGGATCTGCCAAGCAAGTCCTCCGACGTGTCCATCATGGACTGGGCGAATGGATGATAATAACAAACTCATAATATAATCCTCTCTATCCTGTACGTTGTACTATATATGAACCTCTTGGCATTTTCAAGTCGCCAGTTGCGCCATTTGTGCTTTCCTTCCGCTTCCTACTGAATGTCCATTCCTCCTTCCGCGAGCGTAGTCGGGGCGGCGCCCAGCCGCCCGCGAGCGAAGCCCTGTATATATTATAAAAATATATTATAAAATAAAAATACACTCCAGCTGTGAGATCGAAGATTTCGTCGAAACTCATCTTTGCAAGCTGTGTGTGATTACTCCGATCGCGCGCATTACGAGTTGTGTGTCCCTCATTAAGGATATAGGTCGGCGACTCCCCTTACAAACTACAGTGTAGCTATCAGGGTCAACAGGATGATTTTAGTCAGTCTGTGCGCGGAAACTATAAAACCTGTTTCTGAGGGGGACAAAATCTGACAGCTGTGAAGGGAAAGGGGGGCCTGGTTTTGATCAAAAGCGAGCGGGTTTGGAGGGGGGGGGGGGGGGGGGGGGAAAGGGGCAATTTGCGCATGTAAGCTATAAATCCTTTCGAGGGGATAAATCTGACGGTTTTGGCACCAGTATTTATTGGGGGCGGGGGGGGGGGGGGGGGGGGGGGGGGGGGGGGGGGCAGCTCAATATGTGCCTGGAAACTATACATTATTTTGCGGGGATAAATGTGACTTTTTTGGAAATAATATATGTCGTAGCACGCGTCGTTGGTTTGGATGCATATATTGCATTTTCCATTTGCATATTTCGAAAGCGATACGTTTGGTTGTCATCGCGGGCGTTGTCACACCACATGTGGCAATGAACAAGAGAGAGCATCGAGTAGTGAAACATATCGTTGTGAGCGACGTGGCGGGTGTGACCGCGCTCGACCATGCCTGGCGAAATTGTACTATTCATATCTACGGCTAGATGTTTCCTACGGGCCATTGTTCTGCCCAAATCACACCAATGCCCTTGTTCCTTGCACCTGGGGGCATGTTGGTTTTGAGGGGTTTCCGGTTCAAAGCACGCGCTGCGAATACTCCAGGCGTAAACTACGATGATGGTGGTTTTATTCGATAATGCCCTAAATACGGTTAGTACAACAGTTATGAGGATTTTGTATGAATCATGATGTAGAACTACCCGATAGGCCAGTAGGCAAACCACCGTATCTACAGTATTGAGGTCAGTTTCGTGTGTTCAAGACCTACCGATTGCATACTTGTACCAGTAGAGGACTTGTTCGCACGAAACAGCCGACGACCAGATAGCGCGAGAGTTTAGCTTGAAAAAGTCGATGATAATCGACGAGCATTAACATAGATGCTATTAACCCAGTGGCCCTTGGGCTATAGAGATGCAGGCGCGTACGTAGGAGAAGAACGGTAGACACCTGTGACCATGGCGTGTCTAGAAGGTCGTCGAGGGTAAACTGATATGATACGATATGATACGATATGATACGATATGATACGATACGATATGGTTACGATATGATGATATCACAAGAGTTGACGGGAAGGTCACGGTTAGAACACGAAGAAGTAAACCATG